>JAGFPH010002381.1:133641-157244 GCA_018207615.1 Philaenus spumarius | reverse complement strand
CATACCAAATTTCATTCCAATCCGTTCGGTGGTTTTTGAGATTTCGTAATGAGTGAGTCAGTGAGTGGTATTTGGATTGTATATTTAATTAGCTGCTCGATCCGTCTTTGCACGGGTAGACAAATCAAAGTTAAATGTATATTAACAAAAAAATATATCAATAAATACATTACACTATGTATTTCTTACGGGGATTTTTATTAAATTTTACCCTCCAAACCCTCCCTAATTTTTTTTTTAACATTATTTAGCGAGTACATAGGGCCTTAGAGGAAGCTACATATCAAATTTCATTCCAATCCGTTGAGCAGTTTTTGAGAAATCGTGATGAGTCAGTAAGTGGTATTTGGCTTTTATATATACATATATATATATATATATATTGATTAATCTTTATTGCCTGCTTCCCCCACTAAGACCCTATTTTCTGCTTCTCTTACTAAACCCATATTGTTGCTTCCCTTACTACAACACAGAGTTCTAGACTTTTCCAGATTGTCCTAGAATGTTGGTGGATATTGTAGAAAATTGCAGAATATTCTAGATGTTTTGAGAAAAGAAAGTTCCACACGGTTCTAGACCATTGAAGGCACTTCGAGAACGTCCTCGAAACCAGACACGAATGATGAAGCTATTAGGGTTCAGATTTCTACCCACTTTACCCGGGTTCAAACACTAAGTTAGTTAAAGCGGTAAGGAACAGATCAATAATAATACATCAGTGGTTCAGTTATAATATTTGTCTTGACCTTGATTTATTTGCACTATTATCTTAACTCCCTAGCAAAGCTCCTATTTAAAATCTGCTAACAATAATATACAATACAATTCCTATACCAGGTATTGGGTTCACAAGACAGACTGAATGTACAATATCGGCAACTAAAGCAAATTACGTTTATGTTAATAACCCCAAAACTCTGGATTCAACGTGTCTTTAACAATAGACCAAAATACTTTGCTTTGCTCACTCAGTGTGTTGTCTTCAACAAGTCCTGCTCTTCCTTCACTCGAGATCTCGTCCCAATGGTCCAAACTTTGAGCTGATTAGAGATGCTTGTCTTGATCTCTCGGCCTCACTTTCTACAACAAACTGGCTGAACTCGCAGCCCCTCACTGGTCACCCGATCACTCTCCTTTGGCCGATCACCCTACTCTGGCCCCGTTTATAGATTCGGATTATACTATATAACCCGTCTAGCTTCCTGTTGACATCTCCAACAAAACAACCTCTGCTTTCATAGCATTTGTTTTGTTCCGCGTTAATAACCTTGCTCCTATTTCCGTATTTATAGTATACTTCCTGGTCTGTCTTGCTGTTCAATACCTTTACATATAAAACACTAACTCTTACAACTAAAATACAAAATATATTCAGAAGCCCAGATTAATCATAACAAAGCTAGAGACTTAAAACTTGGCATATTTTACTATTAAGTTGTATATAGGAGAGAAAGAACATTTGCATTTAAATTAATTGAGTATAAGGGGTAAAATAATGTTCGTAGAAAATATTTTAGGGAAATATGCTAAAACAAACTGGTGGAAATCGTGTTTTGCGCTTATTGGTGCATAGCTGATCATGTATGAAACTCAGAATACGTTTTGGGTTAGTTAATTGTTATTATTTACCCGGTACATCTTTCATTCATATCTGTGAGCGAAGCAACGTACACCCCTGCTAGTGCATGTATAAAATTCATTCTGCCCTGATATTTTGCAAACTAATGGTTGTCAATGTTTTAAGCTTAGTTATATAATGTAGAGAGACAATTCATTATGAAAATTCCCAAAATTAAACATTTAATACCTGCAAAAGTTTTTATACAAAAACATTTCACAGTAATTGAAATTTCAGAAGATAAAGGAAATTACTTTGTAAAAGCTAAAATAAGCTACTTTTAAATCAACAAATTTTTTCCCCAAGAAGAGTTTTAATTAAACGTAACAGGAAGGTTTAGAATGACAATCTGTCAGTGGAAATGAGAAATGAGTTATTACAGAACTTAATTGTCTTCTTAAAGTACTCAGTCTTTTTCGTTGTTCCATGCCAATCATTGATTCTTTAATTTATTTTAGTATATTCTGGCCAGGAGCATGTTGGTAACGACATTAGACCAATTATGACTTTCTTTGTATAGTCCGTTAAATATAAAATACTTCGTTGACGCAACTGATGTGAGTTGAGTTAATTCCCAAAATTATGTATAAATACTTTAGGGTTTCAACCAACTATTGGGGAAATTAGTCAGTCACGAAGGCCCTGAATACCAAGTGTACAAAATGTATTAGTTGACCGAGCGGAGCGAGGTCTCCGTTTTAGTTCGACCGTTCGGCATTTCGTCTGTCTGTCTATCTGTCTGTCTCACGATTACGGCCAAACACTTTGACCGATTTTGATGATTTTTTGCATTTATGTTCCTTATTCCTAGACCGAGCCATGTATATATACGGTTGTTCCATTTTTCATTTTTAACCCCTTAAATAAAATTAAAATGTCGGCCGGACCGTTTCTCTCAGTGTAAGCTTTTTTCCAAAGCCAGTTTGTGGCTTAACCGTAAGTCGAATTTAAAAACTAATAACATTTTGCGGGTAGCAAATTAGATTTTCAATAAAATTGTATTCTTGATTTTTTTAACGGTAAGCTCACAAAATGTTCAATATTTGTTAAAAATCGACCAAGTTTTTATTGTAACCATGTTTTTACACATAACACTAATTTACCTTATTTAGGTTCCACCACGTGACTTCCTGTTTGAAATCGCACTTACGCGTTTCAGAGCATCTGCTCCATCTTCAGAGTATATAATCACACACTGTCGAGATAGTTATACATTAAAATTAACAAATAATTACGGCCAAAACAAAACACATAAACATATAAATTAACGCGAAGAACTACGTGCGTATCGTGTCAATGCCCTCGGACGACTGAAGTCTCATATCATATCTGGCGGCAGTGTTTATTTAAGATTTTTATGGCCGTATCGTATAAATTATTCGAGGAAAAATTTAGCTGATCATTCATAAGCTCTGCACATCAAGTTTGAAGGCTTTATATATATCTCAAATTCCTAGATTGCGTCCATATATTTCCCTTTTCTGCGTATGTGTAGTGGTTCCAAGTTGTTATCAAAATCCGTATAGGAATGATTTTCGTCAATAAGGTGTCGTGCAAAATTTGACTTGTTGCCATTAATATTTCTTTTCGGCAGATGTTCTTTGAATCACATTTTACTTTATAGATACCAGTTTTTGACTCTATGGGTGTTAAACAATAATTTAACTCATTTGGCTCCGCCACGTGAATTCTTTGCTTCAGTTTTCCTGACGCGTTTCAGAGCTTGTGCCCCATCCTCAGAGAATCACTCTCTCGAGATCGTCAACACATTACAATATAAAAGTTACACAACTTATTACAACAAAAACAAACAACACAAAGTTACAACACGGTGGGTAACTTTAAATTATTGTTTAATTAAACAAACGTGACTTGGATACTAAAACAAAATGAATCTTCTATTGGTGTGTCTTGTTTACGTCTGAGTAATTTTTAATATTGTTGTTAGTCCGGAACGCCATTGTAAGATTACATTTTTTTAAATGATTAGATAATATGTTTCGTGATATATATTGCCGTATTCACATGCAATGAACGTTTTCTTAACTTTATGTTGCGGTGGTCTTGTAAGTTTTTTCTGTTTCTTGCTCAATAGTTTGTCAATCTTTTGAATTTTAAAACCATTGGCTGTGGCTATATATTTAATAGTAGTAAGTAGTAGATTCTATCCCAGATTAAACAATTTAACAGATATAATATTTACCGAACCCGAATCTCTACTTTTAAGTAAAGGTTTAAAACATAATGTACGAGGAAAACAAGATAACCTTCGATCTGCACTTGTAAACATCGAGGAAGGCATCCAATGTCTCCCCGCAAATAAACAAGACCTTATCAGATACGTCATAGCTGACAAGAGCATTGTGCACGCAAGTAAATCCCAATCAAACTCCAATAACTTTACACCTTTTAATGATCACAAGATTGCTCAAAACATTAAACATAAATTAAATTTAAACAATGCAATAGTAACAAAGGCCGATAAAGGGAACTCTGTAATAATAATAAACAAGGATGTCTATATTAATAAAACACAAGAATTTTTCAAGTCTAATGATATAGTTAAAATTGAGAAAGACCCGACTAACAAGTTTAACACGATCATCAAACAACATATAAACAAATGCAGTCATATCATTGATGACAAAACGAAAAGACATTTGAAAATGATCAAACCATCCGCACCAATTCTAAGAGCCCTACCGAAAATGCACAAAAAGGATATACCTATTCGACCCATAGTAAATTTCACCAACGCACCATCTTACAAACTATCAAATTCGATGGCACAAGAAGACAGATAGATTTGTTTACCAATTATTTGAACAACATACACTCATTATTAAGCTTCACCTCTGAAGTGGAAACCAACAATAGCCTAAACTACCTTGATTTAACAATATCTAAGCATAATAATAAACACATATTTAAAATCTATAGAAAACCAACCCAAACTGATCATACCATTCACAATAGTTCTTATCACCCACAATCACACAAGCTGGCCGCGTACAACAGTTTCGTATACAGGGCACTTAGCACACCTATGAGCCAAAATGACCTAAAAAATGAAATAGCGATAATAAAGCAAATAGCAAACGCAAATGGTTTCAAAACAGAGATAATAGACAAACTAATATATAAACATAAAAAGAAAATTAGCGATCGCAATAATATATTCCAACCTACAGCAAAAAAAGAAAACAGAAAATTCGTACCAATTAAATATAACCACATTCTGGACCGTCCGACAAACAACATATTCCGTAAACATGGTTTCAACTTGGCATACCGAACCTCCAATAGCCTGAATAACATCCTTAAAACCAAGATAAAGCCAAATATTATCAATAAATTTGACAATAGTGGAGTATACAAACTCAAGTGTGACGACTGCGAAAAAATTTATATTAGTCAAACTGGCAGATCCTTTACACAAAGGTTTAAAGAACATTTACCGTCACATAAAAATCATCTCTCCAAACATACTTCCAATTTTGCCGAACATTTGATAAACACCAATCATAATTACACTAATATCAATACCAATCTTGACATCATTCATAATGAGAGGAAGGGACACCGTCTCGACGTATTGGAGGAATATAATATATACATCACCCAAAAGAAACATCCCAACATACTTCTCAATGAGAAATTGAATTTCGCAGCCAACCCGATCTACGATATAATCTTATCTCTGAATAAACAAATGGACTTCCACGGCAGTTAACTATCATCAGTCTTATTTTCAGTATCCGTCCGGAAACGAACGAATAATGATGTGGCCACACCCGGACATTTTTAGTGTAAAATTTAACGAAGAGCTAGCCTCCGAATATTTTAAAACAATGTTTTTAGTGTCGTATATGTTCAGTGTCGTGTTTATGTGTTTTATTTAAGTGTCCTGCACCTGACGAAGCCGACTGTGATCGGCGAAACAGCTGTAGTGATATACAATAACAAGAATTGCTCTGACTACTAATATAAGGTATTTATCTAGATATATACATTCAGCAATTCAAAAGCGAAAAATATAAAATCAATTTGGTTTTATAAGAATATAATAAAAAGTTCAGTTTATTATCGACTTCTGTTTTACTTGTAAATTGAATATATTTATTTATAATTATTTAATAACGCGATATTTTTAGCTACCTTACGCATTATTAACCTAAATAAAACACAATGCCCCCTAAGAGAAAATCTTTAGCAGTTAAAGCTCAAGAAAAGAAAAAAAAACGAGAACTAAAAACCCCGGAATCTCCGGAATTGCAAAATAATGTTTCACTGGCTAAACCTTCTGCTTACTTCCTTACTGGCACACTATTGTTAACCTAAAACATATAAAATTAGTTTAGGAAATTTGTTTAACTCAAGTCAGCGGTTCAGCTACGAAAACGAATTATTTGGTATGAAGTTCCCTGTTAAAATATAAAACATTGTATTGGGAGTACATTCAATACAAAATGCATTGCGTGATTCGCACGCCAACCCCCATATTGGGAGTACTTTCAATACACAATGCATTACGTAATTTGTTAGAGTAAAGTATTTTTGTTGAACCTTCATAGTTTTCTTATTTTAGATAAGATCAAGCTCACAAGAGAGTAAGGCTGTAACCTACTGCATCCATGTGTATTGTACGTTGTGGTAATCAAATAAATCTAAATATCAGTATGCGTGCAATGCACAATGATGTAAAATATGTTGCTGGATCCTCTGTTGTGTTGTCTATTTTATAATTTAATTTGCACTTTTAAAACCTAGTATTAATTTTTACTGGTAAATTTCGGGATTTTGGGGGGGTTTGTGACTCCTAACCCACCCCTCCCCAACCCCTTCTGGCTAAGGCCTTGATTGTCATGTTACAATATAAATAATTTATAATCCTATATATTAAAACACATAATTACAAAATCTTCCAGAAGAACGTGTGAGACTTCCACTGGACCGATTTACACGCGTGTAGTGTCAAATGAAAGAGAATATCCCATACATTTGCATATTTTACCTTAGATTTTTTTATCTGGTTAGTAACTATTTAAAAAACAAGATTTAAAGTTTACTTATGGCAATTTAACATTTAGTAAATTTTCAACTTTGCACTTGTTTGAAGAGTTCACTTTTGACGTTTCCACTAGTTTCCCTCGATTGTGCATCTAAGAACAGAAAATTGTAGCAAAAGGAATCAGCTGGCTTAGAGAAAATCATTAGTGGCCAGTATCTTTCAACGGTGCATCGCATATATTGCATTTACTAAAACATTAAATGTTGACAAAAACATAATTTATATCTGTATGTTGACGTTAAGGCAGGTTTTAGATTAGGCCTAGACTGATGATGTACCAACACATATATTTTGAATGTATTTACATTCATTACCATATCAACCAATTGAATAAAATAACAGATAAAACAGTTTATTCGGATGTCCAGCTTAATACAAAATAATATTTTATGTTAGGCCTAGTCTGAACCAACACATGTTTCCACACACACAAACCAATAAAAACTTGCGTTATGGAATTTAAAATAAATAAAACTATGTTAAATCCTTATTAAAAATATATAATACCTATTATACTTTAATAGTAGGCCTATTTATTGATAATATACGGTAATTTATAGTGATTAACCAGTATTAACAGCTGATTTCAAAATATGAAACAATAAATTATTAAATTATTATAACTGTTGTTATAAAATATACGAAATAATTTGATTTGAACATTTAACAATATTTACCATCTTAGTTTTGATGTTATTATTAATCCTACCTTTATTATAAATATACCATAACGTATATTTTTAGAAAGTTCCATCGGGGGTTGGTGTGCGGGGCACGCAGGGGTCTCCACGGTTGGATGGGATGAAATACCTATAAAGTTGATCAAATCCTCTGTAGATATAATTTCTGAGCCTCTAGCATTAATTATCAACCAGTGTTTGAAAGAAGGTATTTTTCCGGATAAACTTAAATATGCGCAAATTTCGCCAGTTTTTAAGAAAGGCTTAAGGACAAATATAAATAATTATCGTCCTATTTCTGTGTTAAGCAACTTTTCAAAAATTTTTGAAAAAATTGTAAATTTTAGGATAGTGAACTTCTTTGAAACTAATAACTTATTTTATGATAAACAATTTGGGTTTCGGAGGGGTGTGAGCACGGCTTCAGCTCTCATACAGTTCACAAATGAGGTCTTGGAGGCGCTGGATGGGTCGCGGGCCTCAGCCGGGATATTCTGTGACTTGTCCAAGGCATTCGACTGCGTTGATCATTCTTTGTTACTGTCTAAATTGAAGGATTATGGAATGGGAGGAAGTTGTCTTTCTTTGGTAGAGTCATACTTTCTGAACAGGAAACAGAGAACTATAATATAATCTAACAGTAAGAAACATATGTCTGAATGGAAAGATATTACCATTGGAGTACCTCAAGGGTCAATTTTGGGTCCTCTTTTCTTTTTGATTTACATTAACGATCTTCCCAAAGCAATAAATAAAGAATTGATTTTGTTTGCTGATGATACGACCGCTATAGTAAAAAATGATTCCAGTACAGAGTTACTTACATCTCTTTCTGAGGTGACAAAGCTTATAGAAGATTGGTTTAAGAAAAACGGTCTAAAACTGAATCTTGACAAAACTCAAGTCATCAAATTTTCGGTCAGAAACACAGTGGTAGAAAGTAACTTCCCAAATTTGGTATACTCACACAAATTTCTGGGAGTTCAGTTTGATGCAAATTTCAGCTGGAAGGGACATTTGGACAACATCCAAAAAAAGATTAGATCAATATCTGTTGTATTTTTGCACTTGAGAGATTGTGTTCCTTTGGAAACTATTAAAGTAGTGTATTATGCGTATGTAGAATCAATTCTGAGATATAGCATTGTTTTGTGGGGACAGGCGACTAACATTGGTGCGGTTTTCAGATTGCAAAAAAGGGTTTTACGTATCATGACCAATTCCCACCCACAAAGCTCTTGTAAAACACATTTTAAAAACTTAAAAATTTTAACACTGATAGGAATATATATTTATGAAACTTTGAGTTATGTACACTCTATAAAGAATGAATTACCGGACTTATACAGATTCCAACACAATTATAGTACACGGAATGGATATGGTTTTAGATTACCTAACCATCGTTTAACTCTGTATGAAAAAAGCCCTTTATATGCAGGATTGAAATTGTACAATGCATTACCTAGTTCTTATAAGTCCATGGGCGTAAAATTATTTAAGGAAAAACTAAAGAGTGAGCTTATTAACAGAGCTTTCTATTCATTAAAGGAATATTTTGACAGTCCCTTATTTGTATGACCAGTTTGTTTGGAACTGATTTTCCTCTTCTTGATGGTAATTGTTCATTTTTACTATGTCTAACTTGTATTGTGTTCTACTATTTTTGACTGTACTAGTTTCATGTATCTGATTCTATGTTTGTATAAGTGACGATGCACCTGTTTTGTATGTACATAAACATAAAAAAATGTATTGTGCAAATAAAAAATGTCTATGTCTATGTCTATGTCTATGTCTATGTCCAATAGTAGTAGTTATTTGTCATTGTATATAGCATACCAACAGTTATTGTATGAGAGAGAAATAAAAAGCGACAATTCAAATTTAAAGCAAGGGGATGTTTGTTGTTAGTTAAAATTGGAATTATAAATGTAAATGTATTCCCAGCAGTCGCTTCCTGTGGTCGTGGTTTATAAAAGTGGAAAATTATACTGCTTCGTTATTTAACATGTTCATTAGAAGAGGGTGAGGAAAAAATAAACAAAAACCTTATGACAACAATGAAAAAACTGAAATAATTCTACCACGCACCTGAACCGCTCTAGTGAGTTGAGCGAATATACAAAATTAAGTTTATAAATGTTTTAGGGCGACAACCAACTATTTGGGAAATTGGGGAAGACGTTGAATAGCTGCCTGCGTCTAGCAAATATATTAGTACAATTTGTTAGCCCCTAAGCCTTAAACAACGGATCACGCACTGCTTCGTTTAAGATCGAAGCGGATAAACTCGCTAAGCGCGTGTGCACCTCATCCTTGCGGTCTAGGATTTTGGACTACTTCAGTTAGATAGCAGCGGTTAATCTTGCTTCTCTAGTTTACGTCCCTAAAGTGATGAGGTGTTTTTATAGAACCTCTCCAAGCGTGATTTGAAGAGTGCTTGAATCAGAGTGTTCAGCTGTTTGGGCTGCCATACCAAGGATGAAATTTCCTTTCCTGTCACACAATTACTGGAGACAGATACACATCCATCTATATTAAAAGATCATATAGTTCCTCCTCTTACTCCGGCAGGATGGAGCCCTCCTCATTATGTTAGTGGCCAAAGCGGTATTGGCTAGAGATGTTCCCAAACTTGGATAGGTCGAGGCAGCAACTTTATGGTCTGGTAGTCCTGGAATATTAGGGGTTTCACCTGGGAATGAGAGATAGTTAGCTATAAACTTGTATAAACCTTTATTTTGACACCCTAAAACTTGTCTCAAAACCTACTTATCGTAGGGTTTCCGCGACTACAGATATTTCAAGGTCAAAGGTCAGAAACGATGTCAAATGTTTTGCGATTTTTTACACATTTATTGCAAATATCTCGTTTCCTATGGGTTTTATGCTACTTTTATTTATTATAAATATTGTAGAAGATTAAATTCTCTACAACTTTTGTTTATACATTGTTTGTATATCTGGAACCATTTTCGAGATAGTGTGTAATTAAAAAAATGTAATTATTTTCTTTTCTTAAGCTTAATTACTTATTTTATTTCCTTCACGTGACTTTCTTCTCTCTTTTATGACGCGTTTCGGAGATTTACTCCATCATCAGACACTTATCCCCTTGCGAGGTCATCAAACATTACACAAAAACACACAAAACAAAAACATTGAGTATATATTAAAAACTTTCTACGCGTGGGATGCATCTTGTATGGTGGTCCAAGGACAACCGTCGTTACGAGTTTAAGTAGCCATGCGGTGACGTTTGTTAGTAAGCCCGTTAACTTGTATGCTGATAGAAGTGTCGTACAAAGTGTTCGAAGAGAATTGCAGATGGTCGTTCAAGACTTGGTTTTCATTGTATTTAAAAGCTTTGTATATCTCATAATCCTCGATAGCATCCATAATTTTGCCTTTTTTTTTATTTAGTTAAGTAATAATTAGCATAAATAAGATTAGAATTAAACAATAATTTAAGTATTTCCCTTAATAACTTTATAATTACCCGAGTAGGTAAGTGTTATTAAATGAATAGATACTGAATTATTGAAACTAATTATTAATTATAACGTAATAATTAATAAAAAATGCTAATTATTTAGAATTATATATTTAAAAACTTTACACGACGTGTTTTTAATCGGTACTACAGGTTGACCTCGAATGATGCCCTAAGTAGTTAAACACTGACCACTCTCTGCCCACTATCTCGAAAATGCTTACTGGTATAAAACAAAATGTTTAAATATGTAGAATTTAATCCTCTACAATATTTGTAATAAATACAAATAGCTTAAAACCCATAAAAAACGAGATATTTGCAATAAATGTGTAAAAAATCTATTTTTTTGACCTTTGACCTTGGAATATTTGTAGTCGTGGACACCCTACGATAAGTAGGTTTTGAGACAAGCTTTAGGGTTACAAAATAAAAGTTTATACAAGTTCATAGCTAACTATCTCTCATTCCGAGATACTTGCCCTCATTTGACTAATATTCTTGGCCTATGGTCTCGAAGATCGATTGACTATTTTAATTTTGTTTCTTCTTTGACGCTTTTTGTAAGAAAAAGATGAATCTCACAATAAACCAAAAGATAATGAATTAAAGAGACTGATTGAAGAGAAATTACTGCTGATAACTTATCGATTTTTAAAATGTATATTATATTATTATTATTATTATTATTATTATTATTATATTATAATAATATTATTATAATTATTATTACCCTTTTTGTGTCATTGCTATTAGTTCATAGCTATTGATAACAATTAGAGAATTAAAGGTCAAATGTAGATCATAAATAATGCATTAATGTTGTTTTCCTTTACTTTTACGTTTATTTCTTAAGTTTTATTCGATTTGCAATTCAACAATTTATAATGGTTATGCGAATAAAGTAATATTGATGAAAACTAAACATTATTTTGATTTGCCAAACAAATGGAACTAAAGGATACTTTTTTACATATCTATATAGCATAACTGTAAAATCTCAAAATGGTAGAGTGTACCACTTGCATATTAATTCAAAATTAGCGTCCTCATCGAGTATATCTTTGTACATACCCTAAAAACACAGATTGTATAATGTCTTTAAACACCGTGCAATCTTCTGTAAAGCACTACTTTGCAAGCGCAATTCAATTCCGTAAACGTAATTATGTTTGTTACCTCTGCGCAATGCTTTGTGGGTAATAAGCCACAGGGAATACATTGTCTGTTTAATTAGTACTGTACATCATGAGGCAGTAACAGGTAGTAAAAGCAACAGAGAATACATTAAAGGCTGTTAGATGTTCCTGGTGTAATTAGCAAGTAGATCATGGGGATTCACAGATACTAAAAGTAAGAGTAACGGATAAGCTGTTCCTAGTATAATAGCAAGCAGATTAGAGGGGAGTGACAGGAACTTATTATAGCAGGCGATGAAGTAAATGTTGTTTCGTGTTGCTGATGTGACTGCCAAGTAGAATAGCATGCACTAAATGAAGTATATAATTTATGGTTGTCATTTACTGTTCTTTTAGTATACAATAAGGGTTAACATGTTTTAAAAGTAACACATAACATATTAGCTGTTCCTCACATAATTAGAAAATAGTCGTTAGCGTATTTCACAGACACTTTTACCTACACAAAGTAACCAATAATAAAGTAACTGTTATTTATATAATTGGCAAGTGGATGTTTCTAAAATTTAATGAAAGTAATATTTAATATAATAACAGTTGTTTGATGTTCCTGGTATATTTAGCAAGTAGATTAAAGGGGGGGTGACAGTCACTAAATGAAGCAGGGGATTCACGAAATGTAGTTTGTGTTTCTGACGTGACTGATGAGTGAAATAGCATGCACTAAATGAAGTATATAATTGATGGTTGCCATTTACTGCTCCTTTTGGGATTATGTAGTAGACAAAAGGAGGTAACAGGTTTTAAAAGTAACAAATAATATATTAGCTGTTCCTGACATAACTAGAAAGTATGTCATCACAGACACTATTACCTACACAAAGTAACCAATAATAAAGTAACTGTTATTTGATATCACGGGGAAGTACACCATTCAGACTCACATGTATTGAAAGTAAAAGATAATATAATAACAGTTATTTAGTGTTCCTGGTATAGTTAGTAAGTAAACTACGACGATTGTAATAAAATTATGTAAAATTTAAAAAAGTAAAAAAATTAACTTTGTTACTAAAACTACAGTTATAAATGACATGTTTTTTAAGCTCAAGTTTGACTTGTGAGGTGATGTACTTGATAAAATAAGTAAACACAAACTCTTTCAAATAAATTTGTTTATTTAAAAACTGTACTCTTGACGTTTTTTTTATACAACTTTTTAGAGTAAGGTATTCTCATTGAAAATGTCGCCATTTTGAAACTGATTATTTTAACAAGTTAATTATTTTGATCAAACTATGTATATACATTGACGAGTAACGTGCCCGTTCCAGAGTCAAGAAATATTTAGTACGGAAAACAAAATGGCGGATAGCTGGTAAAGAAGAGTATCCAGATATATGTTTGTATGAACTATGTGCATTAGTTTTACCCGCGGAACAAGCCCTGACAGTGTTTCCCCGTTTCTACAACGGACACCGTGTATATAGTAACGCGGAATCATTCAATTGTTTCGTTCACAGTCGTGCGTGCTAAACACGCGGGGGATTTCTCTAAGTAACTGCAAACAGTTTGTGGAAATTTTGACTTTAACTAAAGTAAAAACAACTAATTTCTTATGTAATGTTATTAAAGCTTACAATGCAAGGTGGCCGAGACATATTGCGGATGACGTGACACTTATTAAACTGGGAACAGTGATTCGTATAAATCTGTCTCCAAAGCTAAAAAGATTACAAAGTTTTTCTTCCCGACAGCAACTGTCGCCGAGAGCAGAAACTGTATCTAATTTCCCGCGAGGTTTAGTGTAAGGGTTTAACAAATATTACCTAAGTTATTTTACAGAATGAATTCATCAAATATTTTCTTATATTTAGTAACAGATGTTATACACAGTTTAATTTCAAGATTTGTTATACGCTTTTTAAGGTATATTAAAATGTTAAACCGTTTACCAGAGCGACATGGTGGTAGGTCTATAATACGAAATAGTTATCGCATCAAAGCTTGTATATTTTCTTACGAACTTTTCATGAGATTATTTTGCACAGAAACATTGAGATAAAATTATATTTTGTGCAGAAAATAAAACTCAATTACACTTTGTCCTGTCTGAGAGGGATAAGCTAGTTACACAACTAACAAGTCTGGATAACTTGGAAATATCAAGTTTGAATAGACCAAGTCAGATTTCTAATTGCATTTAAGTAATTAAGGTTTTGAAATAATTAAATATTAACCTTAGAGGTTATAGAATAAATTATAACATTTTGAAAATATAAAACAAAACTTCATAAACCAAATATTCCTATCAGACCATTAATCAATTACACCACAGCTCCAAGCTATAGAACTGCAAAGAAATTGGAACACCTCATTAAAACCAACATCACCTTAACAAACAGCCATAGTTTAAAAAACAACACCGAATTCATCAGTAATACGAAAAATATTAAGATTAAACAAAGCTATAAACTCGTTTCTTTCGATGTGATTAACATGTATACCAACATCCCAGTGGCAGAAATGCTAAATGTACTTAGTGATAACCTCACTACCACTAATAAATTGCATAATGATGAAATAAATGAACTTATGCGGCTATTACAAACTGTTTTAGAACAAAATTACTTCGTATTCAATAACAATTTCTACTTACAAACAGACGGCTTAGCAATGGGTTCACCACTATCCGGGTTACTAGCAGACATATACTTGAATTATTTTGAAAATGAACACATAATGTCAAATAAAAACAAGTATAGAAAAAACATCTTACTCTACAATATATATGTGGATGACACATTTGTTATTTTTAATGGTTCCAATAGACAAGCTGCTGGACTATTGAAGTACATGAACAGCATTAACACTAAGATCCAGTTTACGCTGGAAGTGGAAAGTAATGACCAACTGAATTTCTTAGATCTAACCATAAGAAAGGGCCATGACAAGCTTGACTATAAAATCTATCGAAAGCCTACTACAACTGATGTCACCATCAACGCCAAATCGCACCATCCGTATTCCCAAAAAATGGCGGCTTTTAATTGCTTTATACATAGACTTAACACTGTCCCTTTGAATACAATTGATTATCATGACGAAGTAAACATAATAAAACACATAGCTGTAAGCAATGGCTATAAAAGCTCTTTAATTGATAAAATGATTGAGAGATATAATAAGAAACAGAAAAATAGAAACAATTTAGAAACAGGCTTAACCAAAACCAACAAATTTATTCCATCTGAATACACCAACCTTCTACCCAATGTTTTACGCAATATTTTTAAAAAACTTAACATCACCCTCGCCTTCCGCACAAGCAACAATATCTCCTCATTTCTTAAACGCAGAAATAATATTCCTTTGGAAAATAAATCTGGTGTTTATAAAATAACCTGCCCTGATTGTAACAAATTCTACATTGGCCAAACAGGGAGAACGTTCCTTTGTCGATACAAAGAGCACCTTCCAACTAATAAAAGCAATATTACAAGCTCTAATTTTGCTAGCCATTTGTTCGAAAACAAACACATCTCAGATAATTTCCATTCTAGTGTGGAGGCATTGCAAGTGTGTACAAAGGGAAGATTAATGAACGTTCAAGAAGAGTTTGAGATCTATAAAGCGTTCAAAAATAAACCAGATGAAATTTTAAACGACCAGTTATCTTTCAACTCACACTATCTATACGACACAGCACTCAAACATTTATCTAGACTCAATAGAGATAACCATCAGAGGGTTTATTCCTAGCAACGACAGTGTTCCACCAGACATGAATAGTGCGCACCGGTGCCGAACGGGACTATTTATTTTAAATGTGTGTGTGTTTGTGTTTTGTGTTTTAACATTTGATGTGTGACGCATTCATCGTGTGAATGAATTAATTAATCTACATGTATCTGATGATGAAGTCTTGAACTTTGAAACATGTAATAGCAAAACCAGATATAAATTGAAGTCACAAGACGGACCTACTAAGGTAATTCTTATCTATATTATAAAATATTATAGGCTTTTCACTGCGTGAATAGTGGTAGTAAAAATATTTGAAAACATAAGTTGAACGTTTTAACCGACATTGAAATGTAGGGGCAATAAGTGTAGATATATCTAAATGGAGAAAGAAATTGAACTGAATTAAAATAATGGTTTTAAATTTACTTGACGTACACATCTTTCGAAGATTTAGCGTACTTTCCCTGTCGAGAAAACGGTTAAAAATAACTGTTAGAAAGGTTTGCGCTTGAATTATATTGAGACCAGCTGATTGCGACTGAGGCTTTGCCAATTGAATTTATTATGTCTCTCTGCATCGTTGCGCTATCTGAAGTCATAATTGCCACAAATAATGTTTTTCGCCATACCTGGTGTAATCATTTTTGCAATCATAATTGCTATCTGGTGTATTGTAAAGCCGATGTCGCTTGAGGCACTTCACACAGGTTAATATATCTCATAAAATATTATGAAATAAAATCTATTAATAGATTTTCATATAGCCACTATTTATGATTTTTAACTGAATCATATACATCTTTTGAACTGTAAGTACTGATTTTAAAGTATTATACAGACCCGATACACAATAAATAATCAACCAATTTCTTAAAATCATTGAAATAAAAGACCTGAAGTAAATCCTATACTCTAATTCGAGCAATGTCTGTTTGTACGTAGGAGCAATCTCGAGATCAAGAGGAAGGATTTTGCTGAAAATTTGGGATTAGAGACTTTTGGGTCTAAAAAATCGATTGGTTAAAACCACTGCCTCAGTAAAACTCGTATTTTTATAAGCAAGTCATTTGAAAATTAAAAAATGTTAACATTGGGTTTATGGAGTTTAAAATCATTACATATGTTTATTGACAATAATAACAGTAATCAGCTGTTTCCTATATTATTATTTTCATTATCAGCTGATTTCAAGCTTTAAACAGTTTTTTTTAATTTCTAACCTTTAACATAGGTTTTTGTGGAGAACGACTTCTGTTGAAGTATTTTTATTTCGTACTAAAGTATAGGATAAACAGTTCATATGTACGTAAGTTCGAAAAATATTCATATTTATTCAGTATGCGATTTGTATTTACATACATTAAAAAAAAAAAAAAAAAAAAAACAATAAAAAAATACCGAATGATGCTCGGTCGCCCAGGTACTTATGATCTAAGTGCCATTATTGTCATTTTTCAGTTTTAACCGGAATCGTGATCAAAATGCCAAGCTTGTAAAGTGAAATAGTGATATGTGTGTCAAATTCGTCTCTGTTAGAATTGTGATCGTTTCTAAGAGATAACGTTGGCTGTAGTATGTGCCGGGCAAGTTATCAAAAGAAAATCTCGCTGTTATCAAAACTTTGGAAAAGGCACTTAGATCATAACTTACTTCAGCTCTTCGGATATGGTAAACAGTGCATATAATACTATTAGGGAACAAAATAAACAAGAAGTATTTGCAAAAAGCTCCTGACACAATAATAAACATTCCAAAGTTTACTCCAGTTGACTTTGTAACAGAGGGATTAGCGTACCTGACTACGTAGCTTGGCCTCCTTGGTTTGCATCCGAATAAGAACCTTCGAGATTAATCTTTGGGTGATAATAGCCTTGGAGTTTTTCGTCTAATACGCAACTTTACCTTATAATGTTAAAATTTCCTCTCTCTTTATTCTTTAACGAATTTCATTAGCCCAATTAGAAATGAGTACGGGAGTCAGTTGATTATTTTTCGTTGATTGGTTTTTTTTAACACCAAGTACTGAAAAGTTTAAATCTAAATTTGTGTAATATTTTGCTTAACAGATATAAAATAAACGGTACAAGAAACTGGCACATATTTCCTCACAAACATATTTAAATTATTATCACACAAATGTGAGCTTGACACTGAACACTATGAAAAGCGGCCGACGCACATTGTATTGCACGCAAACCCTCGTAATGAGATTTTTTTTAATACACAATGCATTGCGTACTTCGCACGCCAACCACCGTCTGTAACCCCAACTGTGACTTCATATTTGTATTAAAGTAGGAGAGGGGATAGTACTGATTTATTGGGGGGGGGGGGGGGTTGGCCAAAAAGGGGGTTGTTTTTCAAAAAAATTTCGAAACCTTTTTTCTTGCATCTTTACAGGCTTAAATGACACGTTTGGTGCAAATCAAGCGAATAGTTTTCTCTCTAGTTTTCTATACATACATACATAGAGACATACAGACAGACATTTTGTAAAAACAACGTTTTTGGACTCAGGGGGTCCCAAAACGGACATATCCACAAAAATCTCGACATCGATTTTGTTTTTCGATTACTATACTTTCTCCATACTATTGTATAGTGAGAAAGTAAAAACAGTTTTGAATTTCGATTACTTAAGTCAAGGTAATGGAATGAGATATGAACCTTTTTTTATTTCATAACCGTATGAGACACAATTTTTTAAATTTAAATAAACAGTTCATATGTACGTAAGATCGAAAATATTCATATTTAATCAGTATGCGATTCGTATTTACATACCTACATTTTCCTTAAAAAAAATACTGATCGATGCTCGGTCGCCCAGGTACTTTTGATTGATAAGTTTTCAAATATCAGTCTATAGCGACTTACTTCTATTGTCAAGTCTAGTCTATACGATTTTTCTTAAAACTTATTGACGCTTTGAGAAAATATTTCCTTACTATTGGTACTACTTAAAGGTTGCTACGTTTGGTAAAAAATAAGTAAAATTGATTCAGTCCCATCCTTTAAAAATATACCAATTAAAGATTGGTGTTGACTGTACGGTTTTTAGGTCAATGGCCACCATATTTCAATGTTTTCAAGAAATTCGCTGATGTTTATTTTAAATTGAGTCTGTATAACAATGTCAAACCAGTGTCTCTTATCTTTCAAAAGATATGAATGATATTGTAAAAAAACGCTAAATAGCGGCTAAAATCTATTAGGAGATTTTATTACATAATGTTTTAGGAGATATGTTAAAATCGGCTTTACAATTCACCAAAGGGCCATTAAAACTTCACAAAGATTGCCGATGTAGGAAAACTTAAGATATTCAATTGTCAAAGCATTCGAAGCAATCAGCTGGCCTCAATATAATTCAAGAGCTAGTTCCTATCTGTAGTTAGTTTCAAATGTTTTCTCAATAATGGAAATACTGCAAAATGTTGCCAAGGATCTAAAAATGTTTTAGTTTAGTCTGTAGTAACCTCTAAGTTTAATATTTAATTATTAACCTTAATTACTTAAATGCAATTAGAAATATGACTTGCTCTATTTAAAATTGATATTTCCAAGTTATCCAGACTTGTTAGTTGTTTAACTAACTTATCCCTCTCAAACAAGTCCAATTGCAATTAAGTGATGTCTTCTGCACAACATGATATTTTAACTTAATTTTCTGAGTCAAATAATTTCCTGAATAAACATGCATAAACATAGAAACTTTGATGCGGTAACATTTATTTAGTAGTACAGGCCTACCGCCATGTCACTCCGGTAAACGATTTAACATTTTAGCATACTTTCAGGAAATGTGTTACAAATCTTTTAATTAACCTGGATGTAACACCTGTTACTGAATATAAGAAAATATTCGATGAATTCATTCTGTAAAATAACTTAGGTAATATTTGTTAACCCTTACACTAAACCTCGCGGGAAATTAGATACAGTTTCTGCTCTCGGCGACAGTTGCTGTCAGGAAGAAAAACTTTGTAATCTTTTTAGCTTTGGAGACAGATTTATACGAATCACTGTTCCCAGTTTAATAAGTGTCAAGTCATCCGCAATATGTCTCGGCCAACTTGTATTGTAAGCTTTATTATAATTACATAAGAAATTAGTTGTTTTTACTTTATTTGAAGTCCGAATTTCCACAAATTGTTTGTGCAGTTACTTAGAGAAACCCCCCGAGTGTTTAGCACGCTAACATACAAGAATCGCTCCGCTCGCACGACTGTGAACGAAACAATCGAATGATTACGCGTTACTATATACATGGTGTCCATTGTAGAAACGGGGAAATACTGTCTGGGCTTGTTCCGTTGGTAAAACTAATGAACATAGTTCATACAAACATATATCTGGATACTCTGCTTTACCAGCTATCCGCCATTTTGTTTTCCGTACTAAATATTTCATGTCTCTGGAACGGATCAACGGACAAGTTACTCATCAATGTAAATACATAGTTTGATCAAAATAATTAACTTGTTAAAATAATCACTTTCAAAATGGTTACATTTTCAATGAGAATAACTCAAAAACCTTAGTCTAAAGTTTAATAAAAAAAAAAACGTCAAGAGTACAATTTTTAAATAAACAAATTTATTTGAAAGAGTTTGTGTTTACTTATTTTATCAAGTACATCACCTCACAAGTCAAACTTAAGCTTAAAAAACATGTCATTTGTAACTGTAGTTTTGGTAACTTATGTAAAGTTAAACGTTTTACGTTTTTAAATTTTACATAATTTTATTAAATTAGTCGTCATTTACTTACTAACTATACCAGGAACACCAAATAACTGTTAGTATATTATCTTTTACTTTCAATACATGTGAGTCTGAATGGTGTACTTGCCCAGGATATCAAATAACAGTTAGTTTATTATTGGTTACTTCGTGTAGGTAATAGTGTCTGTGATGACACACTTTCTAACTATGTGAGGAACAGGTAATATATTATTTCTTACTTTTAAAACCTGTTACCTCCTTTTGTCTACTACTATAATCACAAAAGGAACAGTAAATGGCAACCATCAATTATATACTTCATTTAGTGCATGCTATTTCACTCATCAGTCACGTCAGAAACACGAAACTACATTTCGTGAATCTCCTGCTTCATTTAGTAACTGTCACCCCTCTTTAATCTACTTGCTAAATATACCAGGAACATCAAACAACTGTTATTATTTTACCTATACTTTCATTAAAGTTGAGAACAAATCGTGTACTTGCCAATTATATCAAATAACAGTTACTTCATTATTGGTTACTTTGTGTAGGTAATAGTGTCTGGAAAATATCCCACATGATATACTTTATAATTATGCCAGGAACAGCTAATATATTATGTGTTACTTTTAAAAACATGTTAACCCTTATTGTCTACTAAATAATAACTAAAAGAACAGTAAATGACAACCATCAATTATATACTTCTCTAGCTGACCCGTACGGCGTTGCTCGTGGTGGTTGGTATATTCAGTCTTTTTGATGTAATTGTATTCTTTTTAAGTGTTCAGTCAGTGAGTGGTATTTGACTTTTACATATATATAGATATTAAATAATAAAATCACTATTGTCATAATAATAAAAGATCTGAAGTTATGATTTTTGTAACTTTGATCCCCCCAAACCCCTCCTAAAATTTCGAAATTTTTAATACCCTTTCTTAGTGAACACTTATGGCCCTAGAGGAAGCTACATACCAAATTTCATTCCAATCCGTTCTGTAGTTTTGAAGAAATCGTTTTTTTAATAACCTTAATCCCCCTAAAACCCCCCTAAAATTTCGAATTTATTCAAACCCTTTCTTAGTAAACACCTATGGCCCTAGAGGAAGCTACATACCAAATTTCAATTCAATCCGTTCGGTAGTTTTTGAGAAATCGTGATTAATGAGTGAGTGAGTGGTATTTCGCTTATATATATATATAGATGTAGGTATTTCGCTTTGTTTAGGTAATAGTATCTGGAAAATATCCCACATGATACAATTTTTAATTATGTCAGGAACAGCTAATATATTATGTGTTACTTTTAAAACCTGTTAACCCCTATTGTCGAATAATCACTAAAAGAACAGTAAATGACAACCATCAATTATATACTTCATTTAGTGCATGCTATTCTACTCAAACAGTCACATCAGAAACACGAAACAACATTTACTTCATCGCCTGCTATAATTAGTTCCTGTCACTCCCCTCTAATCTACTTGCTATATTATACTAGAAACAGCTCGTAACAGCTAATCCGTTATCTCTTACTTTCAGTACCTGTGAATCCCCATGATCTACTTGCTAATTACACCAGGAACATTTAACGTATTCTCTGTTGCATTTACTACCTGTTACTGCCTCATGGTATACAGTACTAATTAAACAGGTAATGTATTCCCTGTGGCTTAATGTAATTAATTTAAGGTAATTAAATTGCACTTGCATAGTTGTGCTTTAAACAAGATTGCACATTGTTTATGTCAGAGTATTATAGTGTATGCAAGAATTTTGGACCTGACATTTATACAATTTGTTCTTTCAAGTATACACATTGAAATAATCGGAGGGGGCGCTTCTTTGAATGAATATGCCGGATATGTGGTACACCCTAAATTTTTGGGATTTTATAGGTATGTTAGATATTTATGTAAAAATGTATCCTCTTGTTTCATTTGTTTGGCAAATCAAAACAAAATAGTGGAGTATTAAAATAATGGGTTGTTATTATCAATATGATTTTATTTGCATAACCATTACAAATTGTTGAATTGCAGATTAAATGAAACTTAATAAAATAAAAGTAAAGAAAAATAGTTTTAATAAATTATTATCTAAATTTAACCTTTAATTCCCTAATTTGTATCAATAGATATGGAGTAATATGAAATCAAATAATTCGACCACGCAGCTGAACCGCTGACGTGAGTTGAGCAAATTTCCAAAATTAAGTTAGTAGGCCTATGTTTTAGGGTTTCAACCAACAATTTGGGAAATGAGTGTATTCACGACGGTGCTGCAAAATGGTTCGCACGCCATTCCGCATATTGGGAGTATCTTCAATACACAAAGTATGCATGCTTCGCACGCCAACCCCCGTATTGGGAGTATCTTCAATACACAGTGAATACCGGCTTCTTCAATACATGGCTTTGAACCGGTTACTTCTATGATATTTTACGTTTTGATCGATTTTGGGAAACCAAGCGAGCTATAAGGTCGCGTAAAAAACAAAATATGTAGAATAGATCCTACATTTATATTTGTTGAGAAACCTCAAAAACAAATTCATTCTCGTGGTAAAAATCTTAAAATATATATACTTCCGGTCAAAAAAAGTGCTTCCGATTGTTTGATCTTTTTGGCTAACGAACTCCTCCGAGCGATGTAGACGACCAACATGTGTACCAAATTTGCATATATTTATATACGATTTATAATGGCACCCCAAAACGTGTTCTGGGGACCATGATCGGTGCTCATTTGCTACTCCCGACCTTGGGTCTTACCATAATTGCTACTGTAATAGCTCATTTTTCCTATGGAAATTCGATAAAAAAGAGTAATAGCAATTTTTGAAAAATTGATAAGTATCAACAGTAGTTCCTCTTCAATCAGCTTCGTGAATTAATTACCTCTTGGTTTAGGATGAGAATAAACTTTATTTTACAAAAAGTCAAATAGAAAAAAAAGCAAACAGTCAAGTACTGTATATTGATTGATATTGTAGACCAGTTCTGTTATGTTGCTGCCACGACCTATCCATAGTTTGGTAACATCTCTAGCTAATATCGCTTTGGCTACTAAGATAAAGAGGAGGGCTAAATCCTGCGGGAGTAAGATAAGGAACT
>JAGFPH010002381.1:94651-107368 GCA_018207615.1 Philaenus spumarius | reverse complement strand
CACAACTTACGAAATGACGAAGCACAATGTCCATTTCAAAATTATTACCAATTAAACTACTTTAACACGACTTACGAAATAAGGAAGTAAAATGTCTTTTTCAGAGGTATTACCAAGTAAACTATTTTAACACAACTTACGAAATGACGAAGCACAATGTCCATTTCAAAATTATTAGAAATTAAACTACTTTAACACGACTTACGAAATAAGGAAGTAAAATGTATTTTTCAAAGGTATTACCAAGTAAACTACTTTAACACAACTTACGAAATGACGAAGCACAATGTCCATTTCAAAATTATTACCAATTAAACTACTTTAACACGACTTACGAAATAAGGAAGTAAAATGTCTTTTTCAGAGGTATTACCAAGTAAAATATTTTAAAACAACTTACGAAATGAGGAAGCACAATTTCCATTTATACACATGTGTACTATATATAGTAGAGCGTGACGGAAAAATGCTTGACGGTAAAATCTGATTCACCTCCCGCAAAATTTTTTGGACGTAGTGCGCCCATTTACACTTGAAAAATTTATTTTTCGAACAAAGGAAAAGGAAAGGGAGTGGAAGGGGGAGCGTGGGGTACGTATGGTCATAAGGTTGACAGTGGGTTTAATACAAGGGTTTTAATACTGGGCAATTACAAGGGTTTTGTCCAACTCGCCTCTAATAAACCCATTGTCAACCTTATGATTATGCGTACCTCACGGTGGCGTCTCCACAGCGCTGAGGGTAAATTAGTCTCCTCAGCGCCGAGGCTATAAATTATCAAAGGGTCTGCCCAGTGATGCAGAAGTGACGAGGGTTAATATCTTCAATGAGTTTAATCGGTGAAGGAGTAAATATTTGTCTTATTTTTATTAAAATAAAAATACATTGGTACCTACTTTACAATAAAATTGATAGTGATGACCGAAGGTACTTGGTAGAATTCCATTTTCAAATAAAACACACATTTTTGTAAATTCCACAATTTTATTTTCAAATCTCGCCGACCATGGTTTCGCCAGGGACGGCATTGACGAGGCAGCTTTTGCAGACTAAAGAATTTTAGAAAATCAAACTTGTTTAAACATAGAACAGTTACTCACATCAAAGAAAAAGGAAATGGAGTGGAAGGGGGGCGTGGGGTACCTATGGTCATAAGGTTGACAATGGGTTTAATAGAGGCAAGTTGGACAACAATTCTACCTGATCGTTAAGTACAAGGCTAGCATCTTTACAAAATAATCTCTTAATTTCTAACATTTCCTAGGAATTTAATTTCCTATTTTTATATTTGACATGGAGAATATTAAAGTTAATATTATTGGAAAATCGATAGTAAAATTAACGACCAGGTAGAATTTTTTTCCAACTCGCCTCTATTGATGCAATTGTCAACCTTATGACCATAAGGTGGCGTCTCCACAGCGCCGAGGCCATACATTTTCAAAGGGTCTGCTCAGTGATGGAGAAGTGACGAGGAATAATATTTTCAAAGCCGCGTTCAATGAGTATAATCAGCGAAGGAATAAATATTTGTCATATTTTTACTAAACTGAAAATACAATGTTACTTTAGAATTCGAGGAGTATTAGGTTAGGTTAGGTTAAGTTAGGTTAGGTAATGTGTGCAATCAAATGTTTGCAAAATTTCTCTACAAGATTAACTGCGAGCATCTCATAAGTACGAGATAAAATTACATAAAATGTACATCAAATTCATTATGTTACTTTAGAATTCGAGGAATATCATGTCTGCAATGAAATGAATGCAAAATTTGCGCCGTTTCAGTGCTGGTCATCTACTATGCTCAGTCGGGCACGCGCCATTACCACGGTTCGTTGCTTTTGTGAATTCCAATTCGGATGTCAAAACTGTCAGATTGTGCCTTGTAGCCCGCTCGGCGCTGTGGAGACTCGCCGCAATTCGGATGTCAAAACTGTCAGATTGTGCCAGGTAGCCCGCTCGGCGCTGTGGAGACTCGCCGCTCTGGAAAAGGATTCGTACCCCACGTCCCCCTTCCACTCTCTTTCCTTTTATTTGTTGTGAGTAACTGTTCTATGTTTAAACACTCTTCTTTTTCTAATATTCTTTTCTGTATAAGCTGCCTTGTCAATGCCGTTACGGGCGAAACCTTGGTAGGCAAGATTCAAAAATAAAAATTATAGAAATTACAAAAAAATGTGTTTGCTTTTTAACTAAATCATATAAACTCAATTTTCGAATTTATCTGCTCAGCTTCGTGGTTGAATTATTTTAACATTGTTATCGCGTGGTTTAATTATTTCGGTTGGAGTTTAACTGCAAAACAATATTTGACAAATAAACATATATCAACTAGTTCCAGTTTCTGTATCTCATTGCACCACTTTGATGTAGCCTACTTCATTAGAGAACGCAACAAGGTATTATTGAAAGAACGTGTCGTTTGACCGGCTCCACCTTTCCCTTTGTATTGTATAAATAGATTTACCTTCCCAAACCTTGTTTAAACCTAATCCCAGAGTGGATGCAATCCGTTCGCACAAAGGAGTCGGAGTGGGTTGTTTGTGATGTATTTGCAAAGTACCTCGTTCACGCTTGTTGTATGAAATGGTCACCTTGCCTTTGGAACCTAGTGGAGAATAATATTAGTATTACAAAGGCATGTTTTATCTAAGACGAAGATAAATGAATTTTGATTTCCAACCGACACAGCTGTGCAGTGACCGGGCTGTGTTTCTTTAACTGAATAAAAATACATTTTTTATTGCAGACTAGGGGAAATCTCTGCGTGCTCCGCACGCCAAACCCGTTGGAACTTTCTATACACTAATCATGTTGTTTTCTTTATAATAATGGTGTAGGATTAATCATAAACCCAAAGCTAAGATAATAAATAATCTATAAATTTACTTTTTGTATACTTACAGCTCTCAGTTATTTATTTTTATTTTTATTTGTTGGTTACGTACGATTCGCCTTTTTTATTCAGGCATTATCAAACCTATATTTCAATAGTTTTTTACATTCGTTGATGCAAGTCAAGTTTATAAAATGAAACACTTACGCGAAAACATTCACAAACCACATGTGACACACAACACAACACAACACTTAATAATGACATTTAAATTTGATTTATAATTGCGAGCTGAAATTACGTGTGCCCGCGATCGTTTTTTGCAAGCTACTTGCAGTAACAGGGTTGGCACATATTGATGTTTTTAGTCAGGTTAGTAGCGGTTTGCCAGCATTCGCATCGGTGTCTGTACGTGGCGTTTTCGAAAGGCCCACAGTTTAGTATGTTTGTATGTTAGAGTTTAGTTTGTAAAATACTTTTGTTAGAACTATTTAGATTTAAAACCAACGGATGATGGTAACTTGGTTAGCGAAACGTGCATCAGTGGAACTGTAATACATGTATAACAGTTTATTTTTGTTGTTTTATTTATCGAACTCGTGGATGGGGACGAGATTTTTTAAATTGTTTGACTTATATAGTAAGAATTACCTCACACGTAACAAACGTTAGGTTCTATTATGATATTTCAAAATAAGGTTGAGAATTTTATTTCAGTATGAAATCATTTTTGGTAGCTATATAGTTACAATATATACGACCATTAACAATAAAGTACATGCATTTCGCAGTACAAAGTAAAATGTGAAAATATACGAAGCATAAGAAATGGTAAAAAATATGCAGCGCTGAGATTTATCTATGACATAATATATCGCTGTAAGATTTATAACTTGAAATACTTTTGTGTGTAAGTAAATGTAGGTCAGAGAATTTGCATGCTGTACAACCAGTGTGCGGCCAGTGTAAAATTATGTACGGGGCACAAGTGAAATACTCAAACCTTTTACATTTCTGAATAAATGGAAAATTGTTTACAATAACTTCTTACTAAAATTAATTTTAAACTTTGGTAATATCATTGCGTTATGTTGTTATCAATTCTACAGGAATAATAAGAATTCAGTAGACACTGTTATTGAAATATCAATCGGGAGGAAACATGGATACTCATTGTTTAGTAAGGGCTAAAGAATATACGCGAAAATAAAAACAAAACAACAAGATTTAATAATTTTTGTGAATAAAGAAAAACAATAATTAGCAACTGTAGATACACATTGAGCTTGACTTGTGACAAAATATACTTGATGGAATAAAACTTCAACTCGGAATCTTGCAACTAATACGTTAACTCAAACGCGTTTCAACGGCAAGGTCGCCATCTTCAGAGATATCATGATTTTTGCTTTGTTTCCTTCTAATAGATCTATAAATAATATCTACTACTCTAAACACCTTTATAACATGGTACACAAACATTTAGAAAAAATAAAATTGTTACGTAACAAACATTTTGGATAAAATGTCCACCTTGTATGAAGAAAACAAAAGAAGAAAAAATATATCACTTGAAAACTTACACATCACTTTAAGATACATTTTGTTCTATACTTGTGTTCAAAATTTTAGCCCAATATCTTGCTAAACAAAAAAGTTACACTACTTTTTCGAAATAAGTACGTTTTAATGTTTTTTCGGAAACTCTAGTATAAGTAGTAAATAACTTTAAAAAAATCTGATATTTCAAAAAAATTAGCACATCAAATAAAAATAACAAATTAGTAAAAGAATAATTATGAAATGAAACACTAAATTGTAAAAAAAATATACTTTTGTCATTATCACTACCAGTTTCAGACTTTACCACAGAAATATCACTCACGAAATTGTCCTCAAGATATTCTTCCTCCACTAAGTTTCTCACGGTATTCTCACTCAAGGGTGATCTTGATCGATCCATTATATTGAAACAGTTTACAGAAATCCAAAACAATCAGACATAACCTCCATACAGAATAAGAAACTAAACAAAACAAACAGTGGATCAATACTAAGGCGCAAAGAATAAGTGTGAAGCAGCTGACTTGACAATGCACAGCCAACTCGATTGAATTATCACTCTTAGTATCGATCTGTACATCGATTTTATATACTATATAACACGTAAAACAGAAATAACTATTCTTTCTTAGCAGATTGATATAAAATATGAAACAATAATAATATTTTGTTTATTTTTTACGATTTTTTTCCTAACGTCCGGCGCAATAAATTCCTACACTTCTCGCACATTTTCAAACGTCCTGTTCAATCGGACGATGGCACTTCTTTCATGTTTTGAAACGTCCGGTTAAACAGGGCTTTGGCACTTAAAGGGTTGCAACGCCCAATAAATTGTTTATAATTATTACGAAGCGTAAACTACCGTCAGGATGGTTATAAATTTTGTATTAATAAAACAGGTACAATAAAACAAGGTGTACCCCAAGGGTCGGTGTTGGGTGCAATATTATTCATCATTTATATAAATGATTTATGTAATGGGAGGCTACATGGAAATGTAACTTCTTTTGCGGACGACACCGCTGTTTGTTACTCACACTCAAATTGGAATGATATACAATCAAACATCGAAAATGATTTAGAAGCAATACAGTGGTGGTTTTCCACCAATCATATGCTATTAAATGCAGAAAAAACTAAATATATCTATTTTAGTCTCAGGAAGGATGTTCACTTTGATAAACAAATTTACTATAGATGTTCTGAGTGTCTTGGAGCCCAAACCATATGTTTGACAAATAAGTGTGCTATTGTGAACAGAACCACAAATATAAAGTATCTAGGAATTCATGTTGATAGTGAGCTTAGTTGGAAAATCCACACAATAGTTTGAAAAATAAAATTAACAATGTTATACGGTACTTTTATTTCCTTAGAAGTTTATGTAACGAAAGAATCTTGCGTATGTTGTATTTTTCCTTGATACAGAGCAGAATTGAATATGGAATAATTTTTTGGGGCAGTACTTATAACACCTACTTAAACACAATATATTATCAACAGAAACATGTAATCAGATTAATTTTAGGGAAAAGTAAATTTGTTCATTCGCGTCCTCTTTTTCTACATTTAAAAATTTTGCCAATTAAATATATTTTTGTGTACAAAGTTTTAAAAAATTTTTATTGAAAAAGTGGTAACTTACCTCAAAATTCAATAGAGTATAATCAAAAGTTAAGAACAAGGTCAATTCCAAGTACCAAAACCTAATAACACTTTTTATACTAAAACCATACATTTTATGGCGCCTAGAATGTTCAATAGATTACCTAATGAAATCAATCAATTACATGGCATTAGCTTATTTTTGAAGAAGCTAAAAAAATGGCTGTTTACATTGGAGAACCTTGATTCTTTAATTGACATTCCAAAGTAAATAACAATTGGTAATTAATGAAAGGACAAGTCTTGATAGGAAATTTCATGTTTTTCTTTTTGTTTTGTATTTTTCCTATCAAGACTTGTCCTTTCATTAATTACCAATTGTTATTTATTATGTTTAGTTTATTTTCTTTTTTAATTATGGATATATTGTTCTTTGGAATAGTGTTTACATTCCAAGCACCAAATTTTAGTTAACAATTAATTGTTTGAATTCAATAAATTATAATATGATTTAAGAGTTTATTAAAGTGGCCGGAAAAAAATTCAATTTTAGTAGTAATTTACTTTCACTATCTGAACGCTTCTTAAAAAACAACAATATTAAGAAATAGGAACCTTCAAATGGGCAAAATGCCTTGAAGGCCCTAAATTTTCTCATTCTGATTGTATAAAACATATAGTTTAAAATGCTAAGTAGTTTGTAGTTTATAGTTCTGAAATCTTGTATACACCAACATTCTTTTGTTCTTTTGTTTTGTTTGACTGATCAATGTAAGTAACACTATATTTCTTTTGTTTTTTATCCTATTTTTGTATGTATAACTCTCCTATTTTTGTATGTATAAATCTTATAATATATTTATTTAGTTTTTATGTATTTAGTGTTACGTTGATATCAGTCTTGGCAAGTTCATTGCAGTGTTTGAACTTGGACACATGTTTAGTTATGTTTTTATTTTTGTGACTTTTGTTTAATTATGGCACTACTAAGGTTTGACAAAATACAAAAATTTTCTGTCGCATTTTTTTTTTTTTTATGATCAGAGCAGATATTAGTTTGAAATGTTTTGTAAAAAATATTGCTTTCGTGCCTTTTTGCTCAGGCTTATTAAATTGTTTAAAACAGTGAACATGAAAGTTAGAAAATTAAAAAATATTTACTTAAACTGTTCAACACTCTACTGGTCCAGATTCATAAATTACTGTTCGACGTGGAATACGTAAGAAAATTGGATATATGTTACCGATGGCACCTCGAACTTATTGTTTATTTGTTAACAATGTGGTTAACCTGCATTTGAATTTTCTAATGAATCTTGGAAAAGGGTTAATTATTAATTCCAGTGTAAAAATTCGAACTACTTTAATCTATATTCTGAACTTGACTGGTACCCACCTACAGAAAAATGTGAGTTAATTTGTCATTTTAAAATAGATCAAATTTAGCTACTTGTAAATTTTCTGTTACATGCTTTCTAGATATTCAAACAAAATATCTTGTACTTTCAATATTTTGAAAACAAGTAAAAATAATATTTTAGCTACTTTTAGTTCTTTTTAAGCATTATATTGGGTATTTTTTTGAAATCTTACCGATTATTAAAAAAAGTTAAAGAGATAAACAAAATCTGATTAGAAAACTTACAAGATCCCAAACCCCCCCCTCCCCCTCCAACAACACTACCTACTCAGAAATTTGTAACGGGCTTGTGATAAATCAAATTAAAACCCTTAAAAACTGTGAATTTCGGTGTTAAGAAGGGAATATCTTCTAAAGCATTCGTTCGCTAAGTTTTAAAATTATATTTTGAAGGTCTTTGTCCCGTTATCAGATTTTGTCTAATTTTAATTTACATTAACGTTTTTGAAGTGTCACAATATTTAGTTTCCGTATTTGTGTTCTGTAACTTCATGAACTGTTATAAATATTTACATACTAAAAGATTAAAAAGGAAACTTACAACAAATACGTAGAGGTACAGAGTAGGGTTTGAGCAACGATGGTCGATGTTTTCAAAACATCGATGTTTCATGTCGATCATCGATGGAAATCGACCGATAATTTTGCTACATCAATGATTCACCCCGACATCGATGTTTTTAAACATTTACAGTATTTTGTGTGCATTTATTTTGTTAAATTAATCATGAATTGACATACGGAGTTCGACATTAATTAAGAACAGAACCTTGTTTTCAATAAGAAATCAACATCATATTTAAAATGTAATATTTTCGTATTGCATCAATTAGTTAACACGTTCACTGCTAAGGACGCTCATATGAGTGAGGGTGACATTGAACACTACGAGAACCGGCTGACGCACAGTGCATTGCACGCCAACCAACGTATTGGGAAATTTTCAATACACAATGCATTGCGTGCTTTGCAAGCCAACCCCAGAGTTGGAAGTATTTTCAATACAGAGTGCATTGCGTGCTTCGCACGCCAACCCCGTATTGGAAGAATTGTCAATACACAATGCATTTAGCTTTAAAATATTAGTAATTTCTACTCATTTAAGCTATAGATATAAATAAACGGTATCAGTTAACTGACACAAACTTTCTCCCAACTTACTGTAGTCAAAATAATATTGTTTTCAATCATTTTATTTATTACTTTTTAGAACAAAACAAAAAAATAATATTCTACCAACGTCAATCGTATAAAATATTATTGTCCTAGGCGGGATTCGATCGCGCGACCTTTGAATTACTGGCCGTGATCGCTACCATGGTGCTACCCCGTGCGGCCGCCGCCGCGGTGCTAGATTGACACCATAAACTTGTTTATTTTTAAACATTTCCCCATAATTATAAAACGCCGAAGTTTTGATAAAAGCGGGTGGTGTCATTTTGTTTGGCATCTTAAGCACTATAAATACTGAAAATTTGATCAAAATCGTTAGAGCCGTTTTTGAGAAATTTGCATTTTTGTCGTTTTTTATGGGTAAATTACCCTTTAAAATTAAAAATTCCAAAAAATTAAAAAAACGCCTGGAGATATTAGGGTTTAGTACCTACATACAAAATTTCATGAAAATCGGACCAATAGTGTCCTCTCTGGTCGTGTATACATACTGACAGACTGACAGACAGACACCACTCTAAAAAAACTTTTTTGGGTTCAGGGAGCACCAAAACAAAAAATTCCACTAAAAATATTTTTGGTTTCAGGGAGCACCAACACAGATAATTGCACTAAACCATTTTTTGGGGTTCTGGGAGCGCCAAAACAGATAATTCAACGGAAAATTCAAATTCGAACATTTTTACGAAAACAATACTTTCTCCATATACTACGTATAGGGTGGAGAAAGTAAAAATAAAAGGTCAGCTCCTAGCATAGGAAATTTGCGAACCAGTGTACGTGTTAACAGCTCTGTTACTTTGATTGTTGTTGTTTCTTTCACCTCAGGTATTATTATCCTAAGTAAAGTTTTAACAAATTAAGATAAATACACTTTATTTTTAACAACTATTTTATAAATAAATATCCAGCAACTAACTCTCTTTTTCAGAAATTTACAATGTATATAGGTAATGTTATTCGGTAAGGCATATTATGTCTCATAAATCAAAACTAAGAAGCAATGGATATCATTAATAATAAAGACAACACATTAAAAGTCGTCTGGATCAGTTCTATTATGTAGCTGAAGCGTTCAATTCGTCTCGTGTTTTACAGTCGGTAACCTGATAATGTAGAATTTCCTTATAGTCCGACAGTAATAATAATAATAATAGACAGTAATTAATATACTGTCTTATATAATGTACAATATATATCGTATACAATATACAGAGTGTCTAAAAAGTCCCACCCCCTTAACTCTGGAACAAGTAGAAATAAATAAATGAGCTATATGACACAGGGAGATGAATTTTGGTGCAACCGACCTTTTCACCCTTTAACCTAAAATGGGTGGTTGAGAATGTAATTCAAAAATCTTAAATACAAACTCCATCAAGTGATACCTCATTTTAAAGGTCTTGATAAATAAATGAAGAAGATTAAGATAAAATATTTGTTTAATACTAGATTTTGAATGCTCCTCTGATTTTATTAAGTTGTTACAAATCCATCTTTCGTAATTGTGTGCTGAAAAAATCTGAATAATTTTATAAAATTAAAATTTAATTAAATCCGGTTTGTTATTCACTTTTATTTATAAATGTTGTATTGTGTAAGGAAAAAGTTCAAACACGGTTACTAAAATAATGTCAGTTACTTGACAAATTGACGATATTTAAAAAAAACAATTAATAACAAAACGGATTCGTATCGTGACTGTGGTTAAAATGAGACCTTGCAAACTATTGTATGATAAAAAATAAACGGTTTTAAATTTAACATTGCTCTTACGGGATAAAAATCCAAGATGGCTGCCATTAAAGCAGACCCTTAACTACTTACTTTTCTGTTTGTACCTTGATGAAGCTCAGCTCACATTGGGCAAGTTATGCAACCATTACAGCATTTTGATGAAGAACTTCTCACTGATACATTCTATACTGATTGCAACATTAACAACTAGTTGGGTACTACTTTGATATAATCGTACAGGAAATATATAAATTTTGAAAAGGTTTGACTTTCAACAGTCGAACCTCACTCAATCACTCAATATAAAATTTAATGTTTAAGCCTTATAAAGCAAATATTTGTATAATAACTCTCGGAAATAATATTTTTGTGTGTATCTAACGAATACACATTAGAAGGGTTTTATTTTCTTAAAACGAGATTTACAATTTAGTTTATCACAAGCCATTTTATGGTTCCATTAAACGTTTTTTAGTAGGGTTGGTGTGGGGGGCGGGGTTTTTTTTTAATTTTGAATATCTTTATTTTTTCAATAATATAATATAGGTGGTGTGGTGAGCAATAAACTCTTACATAATTACCATACCAAAAATGTTTACAAAACCCATTAATCTATTTGACAGTGTAAGTCAGGTGAGCTATTACACAATTTTCTTTGACCGTTAATCATTTAAGATTTGAGCTAGTTTCAAAATTTGTATAAAAACTCGCATTACAATTCAAGGATACATGAATCCTTTTAAAATAAAAATTAACTTATTTATTTACAAAAATACTAAAATTACAACAGAACTTGACAAAAACCCAATTTCTTGGTATTTTTTTGACGAAACCTGATAATAAATAAATTATAAATAACAATCGACCATTTTCTAATATTCCGTCAACAAAGGAAATGCAATTCCACACCAAACTGTTAGCAAAGAAACATTTTCTAAATTTAAATGTGCCGTCAGTAGCGCTTCCAATTTTCCTCTTCTCGTGTGGATTGAGTGCTTCCGAGTTTTGCTTCTATAAATTCATCGACTAAATATGTATGTCATGTATCAGTAATATTTTATATGCAAAGTATTTATTTCTTGTATACTGCGTACATGCAACGTTTTGTATATCTAATTTACAATGAAATATCAATACTTTATAACATAAATCGTTGTATAGGTTGGATAAAAAAACCTTGAAACTTTTTAACTAGTTGCCTTGTTTTCAATAAATCCTTAGAAGTGATCATGTTTCTTTCTAAGACATTACGCTTTCCAATTTTGGGTGTCAGAAGTGTAACTAGATAACTTAAAATTTTTAAAAAGGACCCACAATCTTGCAACTTTTACAAAACCAAAATTTTATTATATGTGTCACGTATTAGACAAATTTATATGGAGACTATATATTTCGACGTTAGTTTACAACAGGAGGACACTTACTGATATATTTGCAGAGGATGATTATTTAAAAAAGAAAGTAGTGCTGATCAGAGACAGTAATTTAGAACTTAAGGTTTTTTTCAATGCTTACATTTCTGCTTAATTGATGTTATCAATTTATAATATATGTTTACATCTGGAAACACTCTTTGATAAAAAACAAGGAATTAAATTAGATTTAAGTTTTTTTTTAAATTTTCTTTGATAGATTGATGCACAGAATGCATTTGGGGCATTGTTTTACACATCTTATTGATTCGATGTATCGAATCGTAAATATTGGTTTATATGGAATACTAGCTGGCCCGATCCAGCTTTGCACGTATAAACAAATCAAATTTAAATGTATATTAACAAAAAATATATTATATAAATAAATATATTACACTATGTATTTCTCATGGTGATTTGTAGTATTTTTGACTCCACAAACCTCCCCTAAAATTTCTAAATTAAAAAAAAACCCATTTCTTAGCGAGCACCTATGGCCCTAGAGGAAGCTACAAACCAAATTTCGTTCCAATCCGTTCAGTGGTTTTGGAGAAATCGTGATTTAATGACTTTGACCCCTCCCCCCCCTAAGAGTTCAATTTGTTTTGAAACCCTTTCTTATCAGCACCTACAGCCCTAGAGGAAGCTACATACCAAATTGCATTCTAATCCGTTCAATAGTTTTAGAAAAATCGGGATTTAGAAACTTTGACCCCCTCCAAACCTCCTCCTAAGATTTCGAATTTTTTTAAAACATTTCTTAGAGAGCACCTAAGGCCCTAGAGGAAGCTACATACTAAATTTCATTCCAATCCGTTCTGTAGTTTTAGAGAAATCGTGATTTAGTAACTTTAACCCCCAAAAGCCCCCTAAAATTTCGAATTTTTTGAAAAATTTCTTAGAAAGCACCTGTGGCCTGAGGAAGCTACATACCAAATTTCGTTCCAATCCGTGCAGTGGTTTTG
>JAGFPH010002381.1:77909-88341 GCA_018207615.1 Philaenus spumarius | reverse complement strand
CCTATCCCCCTAAAATTTCGAATTTTTTTAAAAGCTTTATTAGTGAGTACCTATGGTCCTAGAGGAAGCTACATATCAAATTCGTTCCGATCCGTTCGGTAGTTTTTGAGAAATCGTGATCAGTGAGTCAGTTGATTTGGCTTTTATATATATAGATTGTATTATTATTATTATTTAAACTATTCGATCGATTTCGAACAAATTTGCACCATACATGTCAATTAGGCCTGTACAGATGCATGAAAAAAGATTTTGAAAAATTTTGTAAAACAACCCTCTTTTTGACCAAAAACCCCCAAAAATCAGATATTATTATTATTATTATTACCTAAACGAGAATTTTTAGAAAGATGCGGTTTTTGCATATGGTAGGGTACATTAAGGGCTACAAATACGTGAAATTTTATCAAAATCGTTATTGCCGTTTTTGAGATATTTAGATTTTTCTCGTTTTTTGGCAAATTTTGTGGGCTACAACCCATTAAAAATAAAAAAAGCCTGTAGATATTCCAGAACTACCCCTACATAACAAATTTCATCAAAATCGGATCGTTGGTATGGTCTCCAGCTCTGTACACATCCTTACAGATACATAGGCACACGGACAGACATAACCAAAAAAATACTTTTTTGGGTTCAGGGAGCACTAAAACAAAAAAATTCTACTAAAAATATTTTTGGTTTCAGGAAGCACCAACACAGATAATTCCCCTAAACATTTTTTGGGAGTTTAGGAAGCACCAAAACAGATAATTTCACTAAAAGTTCAAATTCGAAAATTTGGACGAAAACAATACTTTCTCCATATACCACGTATAGGGTGGAGAAAGTAAAAAACAACACAAACAACATTTCCTACAAACACCACTCTTGTCGAGTCCTTCCCAAACCTTGTTCTGTGTGTCTGGAGTAATTGTTGCAGCAACTGCTTCAACCCTGTTTCTGAAGTCGGGTAGGTCAGCTGGTAATGGGGGCACGTACACGTGACCATTTATGAACCAAAGGTAAAAATGGAATGACGTTTTTTTCCCGGTAGGTTGGAATGCATTTACGAAGACCTTTCTCCTGAGAAGGTACTGTGGGACTCGGTCCGAAATTACAATACCCACTAAACCAACCTCCCTCTCCCCGTCCAGGCACTGGGGAGAGAGTAGTAGAGGCTAGGGACCTGCCTAATGGCTGCAAGATGCTGTCTAAACTTCGCTGAAACAAAAAAAATGAGTTAGTAGCACGCAGTGAGAAAATTGCTACCCGAGAGTGGCCAGCAAAAAAACACCATGACCCATGCCTAAAACTTCGCTAGCAGAGGGATCCCGGAGCTCCGATGAAGTCACGTTCTCCAGTACAGATGAGTAGAAGTCGTGTTCTGAAACAGATGCAGGAGTAAAGAAATTCATTTCCCGAGACCGGGCTAGCAACAAAACACCTTGACCCGTGAATAAACTTCACTGGGAGAGGGATCCCGGAATTCCAATGAAGGCCCATTTCGAGTTCGGAAGTGAACATTTTCTGAAATAGATAATACATTCAATTATTATTTCTAGATGAAATCGCTACCCGCAGTCCGACCGACAGTCGGATACGGGAGACAGGATGAAAGTGTCCGCCGGCGTTGAGAAGTGTTCGTCCGTCAGTCGTGAATTGATGTGTAGCGCTCCCCGAGCTTCCTCGGATCTCCAAGGTCCGTCAAAAACTTCACTGGTCGTCGACTCCCAAAACTCACGACGGAGGTGATCTCTAAGATCCTGCTGTGGTGTGAAGTGCAGTACAGCCGTCCATGTCCTCTAGTCCACGATGATGATGATGTGGGATCGGGCGAACCTAGATGCCATGCGAGACAAGCTCTGTCATACGGCCTCTCTCAGCCAATAATGCGGTCCGCTACAACGCCGTTTAACCAGTCATGTACTGAGTTATACCAGTTAGGCGGCGCACCATGTTGCTGCCTAATAAAATTATGTGATTTAGCTTCTCCCAAGTGAGGAAAGAACATCGAGGTAAGAAACACCAGTTAGAGACGCGAGCAGGGGTCGAAGCCAATGAATACTTAAACGTTAAGAAGCGCAGATCCTGTGCACTAAATTCTAATAGATCTTTCTAACATGAAGTTGTAGCACAGCAATGAACCGCGAGGAAGCGCTGGCAAACCAGTTAACTCGTGGTGAAGTGCAAGAGAGCGCGAGATACAATGCTTGCTTGCCCTCTCTCTCTGGTACGTGGCGACCAGACAAAGCGAAAGCGACACTTAGCCCTCTCTCGCACTTAACCGCGCACAAAATGGTTTGCCAGCGCTGCGTCGTGGTTCATTGCCGTACTACAACTTCAAGTTAGAAAAATCCATTAGAATTGAGTCCATAAGACCTGCGCTTCTTTACATTGAAGTATTCATTGGCGCAGCCATCTAGTTTAATATATGTTTACTGTATTTATTACTGTAGAAGCAATTGTACTTTATTGGTGCACATTTCTTTGTAAACATATTTATTTAATCTTACCACGCAAGATTTCCAAGTAAGACCTATTACTGTTGACGTGACATTTATTAAACCGGGAACTGCGATTTGTACAAATCTGTTGCTGGGGCTGAAAAGATTACAAAGTTTTGCAGTCGGACAGCAACTGTCACCGAGAGACGTAACTACCACTAATTCCTAGCTTGGGTTTGTAGGAACGACTTGACAAGAATATCCTTTTAACAGTGTAAATGATGAGGGAATTCATAAAATAGTACCGCGGTTTTCAGACCACGTAATGTTTATTAAATAGATTTTAAATGCGGCGTTGTACATGTCATCCGCAAAGTTAAGATGTTACACTAAAACTCCAACTATACGAACTCCCACTATCCGAATCACTTTCAGAATTTCAGAAAAACAAAAATTAAGACGGCAACGTACTGCATTTTGCAAAATAATGATTCTGTCTACGCGTGCTATTGAAAATTCTCCCAATACGGGGGTTTCATGCGAAGCACGCAATGTATTTTGTATTGAAAATACTCCCAATACGGGGGCAGGCGTGCGAAGCACGAATTGTATGGTGTATTGAAAAAATCCTAATATGCGGGTTATCGTGCGAAGCACGCAATGTATTGTTTATTAAAAATACTCCCAATAAGGGGGTTGGCGTGCAATGCACTGTGCGTCGGCCGCTTCTCATAGTGTTCTGTGTCAAGCCCACATGTGCGTCCTTAGCAGTGAACGTGTTAACGCGATGATAGTACTCAAACGTTAAAGTTATAAAACGTGTATACGCGACCGCAGTATGTGCGGATAGTTTACTCCAGTCGCGTAAACGCGAAGCCAGTCCGGAAAAGGTTAAAAATAGACCCTTTTTCCGTGAAAATCGAATCTTTGATCATCCGATTGGGGTCCGGTCCCAATTGATTCGGATAACTGGATTTATACTGCATTAGTAAGAATTATAAACATTGGACAACATTAGAACGATTCGACCAAAGTAAAAACGTTAGAGCTATTACCTAATAGGTGTTCTCAAACTTTTTAATTCAACTTTTCATTGTTGTAAAGTGCTTATAATAAAAGTTGAGTATAACCAATTACATTATTTATGTTTTTCTCAAGGGTTAGATTTCAAAGAAAGATCTATTAAAGACAGAATGTAAGCATTATTTATTTTAGTTTAGTAATTCCTGGCCACCAAAACCGTCGTAAAAACTTTTCTACATTTATTTATTTCAAAAGACCCCTGTATGCTTCGAACGCTAACCTCTTAGTTCCTCTCCTTAGTATTATTTAAAAAATAAAATGCACATAATCATCCTATGTTAAGAAGGCCTCTTAAGTGTCTACTTAAATTTCCAACGTACACATTTCCTAAAATTTCCTCTGTTGCGTCTTTTCATCTGTATCTAAATTTTCCAATTTCTTAATAGGACAGGGCTATTGTTTTTGTCATTTTTGTTTACTACCGTTATGTTTGGAAATTTATTTAGCTTCATTTTAAATTAACTTCCTTATTGGCATAGTAAGTTACATTTTTATAAAAATAGTTTTTCGCCTAACATTGGATGGCGAAGTATATAATTATGCTTGTGATCATTTTACTGTTAATACGCCCCTTGTTGCATTGACTGTGATTTATTTTATTTATTTTTAGGCATACGTTGGAATTTTAAGAAGACACTAAGAATCCTCCTTTCCTTTACTTTCGATATCTATGTAAATATGTTTATGTTAGTTTTATGTTTTATAATATCGGTATTAGTATCCAATTGGTAGTTTACAAAATATTAAAATAGTTCGTCCTGAACCGTTAAATTGAGTTGCGCGAATTTCCAAAATTAAGTTTACATGTTAAAGGGTTTCAACCAGCAGTTTGCGAAATTGGTCTACTCATGAAAGTGTTGAACAGAATTTGTAGAATATGTTTGCACTCAGCCTCCAGTAACGGCTCAAGTACTGCTTTGTCTCGCTCGCAGCGTAAAAACTCGCTTTGTTGTAAAATTCAACAAAAATCCTCTGTTGAATATTGACAGTGTTAATTTGATGTTAAACACAAGGTATATTCGGTGGTAGTCATGTTTTTATAACGTTAAATCTGAATAAGGCTTTGGTCCACTGAAACGTTCGATTGTAGGTATTAAATTTGCATTTCATTAAAATAAACCAGAAAAGTAACTTCATTAAATTTTCATACGAAAGCCTTTTGAAGGGTTAAACTAAACTCAACAATCAGTTCAGGCTAACCTCTCGCTCATTTATGGGGAAACAACTTTACGTTGCAAATAAAACATCCATTTACAAAATGAAACGCCAAAAAATTTAAAAAATGTATTTTTTAATTATAAAAATAATTTGATCCCGTAGCCAAACCGGTGAAGTGAGTTAAGCGATTTTGCAAAATTAATTTTATTTGGTTTGGGGTTTGAACCAAATTGGTCTTCTAACTAAGGCGCTGTGGAGTAGATTTTGCTCCAGCCACTATCGCGTTCTACGCTTCGTTCCGCTCGCACCTCGACCTTGAAGCCTCGGATTATTGGACTGTGCTTTGCAAGTTTGCACCTCGACCTTGAAACCCCGGATTATTGGATTATAACGTGTTCTGGAGACCATGATCGGTGCTCATCGAAAACTCCCAAAATTAGGTATCACCATAAGAGTCACTCCAATAGCTATCTCTTTGAAATTCGCTATTTTATTGTTCTTTTTGGTGCACTGTAACCATTTTGCAGCATTTTATCATAAATAAATATTTTTTGTTAGTGTGAAAATAGTTATACTGTACTAGCTGGCCCGTGGTGGTAGGTATTTTCAGTCTTTTTAACGTAATTGTATTATTTTTAAGTGTTCAGTCAGTGAGTGGTATTTGGCTTATGTATATATAGATCTTAAATAATAAAAGCACTATTGTCATAATAATAAAACATCTGAAATTATGATTTTAGTAACTTTGATCCCCCCAAACTCCTCCTAAAATTTCGATTTTTTTTTTTTAAACCCTTTCTTAGTGAGCATCTATGGCCCTAGAGGAAGCTACATACCAAATTTCATTCCAATCCGTTCGGTAGTTTTGTAGAAATAGTTTTTTAATAACTTTGATCCCCCCAAACCCCCCCTAAAATTTCGAATTTGTCCATACCCTTTCTTAGTGAGCACCTATGGCCCTAGAGGAAGCTGCATACCAAATTTCATTCCAATCCGTTTGGTAGTTTTGAAGAAAACGTTTTTGAATAACTTTGATCCCCCCCCCCCCCCTAAAATGTCGAATTTTTTCAAACCCTTTCTTAGTGAGCACGTATGCCCCTAGAGGAAGCTACATACCAAATTTCATTTCAATCCGTTCTTTAGTTTTTGAGAAATCGTGATGAGTGGGTCAGTGAGTGAGTGAGTGGTATTTTGCTTTTATATATAGAGATTTAAAAAAGCCAGGCACCACAGTGATGCCTTACTAATTAGAATGTAAAAACTTTGCAGATTTATTACAATGTTCAGCTTATAAACAGTTTTTCTCTTAGTCATAGCTGCTGATTAGAGGTTGTTAGTTGTATCTGCATTAATTGAAATTGTAACTGAAATTAAATACAATGAATGTAGTTCATTTGGCTTTATTATTATTTATTTTAGCAAATAAACCCCACTTAAGTTCTTCAAGACACTTCTGAGGCTAAATTACATCAGAAAATGCAGACCCAGTTATTTCCCCGAAACATTATTACAATTAAGAAAACCTTCTTTGTAATCTAGACTAATTAGATTTTCTCTCTTTTGTGCTAATAGTCCGACATTGTCACTAATTACATTTTACTGAAAAAGAACAAATTTATACAATTGCTTGATGCTGCGACAGCGAGTAATTCTTTTTGAATTAATGGAAGGTATTTAATAAAACAAAATGTCTTCTACGGAATTGTTTTATTAGCGAACTTATATAAGAAAAGTGAGCTATTGCCGTGACTCTTATAATGAGACATAAGGTCGGCAGTCCTCAATGAGAACCGATCATGGTTTAAAGAACACGTTTTAGGGTGTTATTAAAAAATATGTATATATATATTCGCACTCTAGCGGTAGCATTTTACATCCGTTTTTTTCCAAATTTGATACACACGTTTGTTTTCTAATTCGCTCGGACGAGGTCGTCAGAAAGAAAAAGTAATTGTGTGCTTAAGACCACACGGGAGAAATGTAAACTTTTTATTAATTAACACAACTTACGTAATTAGGAAGCGCAATGTCTGTTTCATAGGTTACTAATACATTGTATTAACATTAACAGATTAAGCCTATGATGTAGGACAATCTGTTTCACTTATATAGGCCCACCCAACTCAAATATACTAAATTAGCAATACGATTGTGGCCAAACGGGTTAAAGCGCTGAACCAATGGTGATTGACTCTGCTGGTTCGAATTTTAGTAATAATAATATAATCTTTATTTATTGAGGTGAAGTTAGGACCAATGGGTCCTCTCTTCCACTTAACCTCGAAACAAAAAATACACAAATACATAAAAATGTATATCACAAATAAAAATGTATGAAGAAACAAAACTGCAAATAATAATTACTTCTAAAACATAATGAATAAAAACTAAAAATATACACATTTGTATACTAAGTAAAATGTAACTAAAAGTTAATTTTATACTACACAATAATACATAAAAATATACATAAACACACTTACACTCTCAAACACACACATTCAAGAACATGCCTCAAATCCCACCCGAGCGCCCGAAACTACCCAAAACTGTCGCAGAACCAACAACCCAAAGCCTTCTTGAACTGAACAAGGTCATTGATGCATTTTAAACTCTCCGGCAATTAATTCCATAGCCTACATGCCGTCACAGTGAAAGATTTATTAAATATCTCAGTTCTGTGCCTGGGTATAAGTAATAATGAAGCTCCTCGTCGTGTGTCGGTAGCATTTACATGTGAGCTAAAGACAAACCTTTCTCTCAGATAGCGAGGCAATCCAGTGAGCAGAATAGCGTGCAATAACAACAAAATATGATAATTTCGAAAAAAAACTAAGTTTTAGAATGGAAATTTATTTATAATATTTTGTCACATGATCGTCACGTTTTAAGTCAAAAATGAACAGTAAACAATAATTTTGAGCACGCTGAAGTTTGTTAGCTAATTCCATAGTCATGTCATTGATAACAGTATCACAAAACTGCAAATACAACAAATAGAACACCATTGTACAAAAACGAATAAATAAAAAATTGCTTAGCTACACAGATTAATTCTTCCATAACTTTGTGTTTTATCAGCCAACTCTTTACTGAAGTTAAAAGTTACGAATATTTTTTCCGTTCTCAACCGGATTGGAAGCAAATTAAAAACTTTTGTGCCTAAAAATAAAGAGGATCTTTGGAAACAGGAGCTGTTTACTTTTAATTGCAGTGCCGATCTACTTCTGGTTGAATAATAAATTGTATCGGCATTTACACTCCCACTCCTTGTAAAAAACTTTCATAACTTTATACACAAACAGATGATTCAGGCGAAGAATATTAAATTGCGCAAACAATGGAAATGAAGAATGGAATTGATTCTTGAATGGCATTATAGGAATGAAACTTTTCCCTGTTAAATATAACGGTTTAATAGCAGATTAGAAGCCCCACATCAACATTCAAATCCCGCAATGCAACCTTGAATAGACGAAAGCGCCATGTAGCATCCGTAGGACTTTTACATCACAAACTTTAAAAAACAAAACAAACAAAAAATCTCTTATGTTCATTCTAATTTGGTGATGAAGAAGGGTAATACGTTCATATGGACACCAAAAAATGTAAAATCTTCTGCCTGGTCGACAGACAGACAATTGCATGTGCTCATTCCCTTGCAGTTATCAGTGTGATAAATAAATTTACTTAGGTAATGACAGTCTAAAATAATATTTTTTTTCTTTTGTATATTGATTATCATATTGTTACCATTACACCATTTCGATAAGGTTAATAGATCCATGCGAATAAAATACTTCACTCTGTCCCAGGAAAGGCCGTAGCCAGGGGTGCGGTTAGGGGGACAACCCCCTCCCCCGAAATCCCGAAATTTAGCAGTAAAAATAAATACTAGGTTTAAAAGGTGCAAGTTAAATTATAAAATAGACAACACAACAAAGGATCCAGCAACATATTTTACACCATTGTGCATTGCATGCATACTGATATTTAGATTTACTTGATTACTACAACGTGCAATACACATGGATGCAGTAGGTTACAGCCTTACTCTCTTAAAAATGAAGGTTCAACAAAAATACTTTACTCTAACAAAAAAAAAAAAATCATTCATCATCCTTTATATCCTATAATATCGTTTACTTCTACTCAACTTTCATATTTCCTATGCTAGGAGCTGACCTTTTATTTTTTATATATATATCCTAAACGAGTAGAAATTACTTTATTTTTTATTTTTGAACCTTTCTACGTAATAATTACTAAAAAGCGGAAGCTCATGTGCGTCCATAGCACATAGGCTTAAAATTGGCAATGCACTGTGTATTGAAAATACTCCCAATATGGGGTTGGCGTGCAATACACTGTGGGTCGGCAGCTTCTCATAGTGTTCAGTATCAAGCTCACATGAGAGTCCTTAAGCAGTGACCCTGTAAAAGGTTTTAATTCAAATCCCCGATCCTGACCCCCGCCCCCCCCCCCCCCCAGTTTTCTTTGCTACAGCCTTAGTCCCAGGTGTTTCTTCATTATACTGAGAGATGTCGTCTTCAAATGCTCTAACTGATCCTTAAAATATGATGATAGAAAATTTAATTAATTAAGATTTAAAACAAAATAGCTGAAAACTGATCCCTGTGGGACAACTGTCTTTATAGCGGGGTTATTACACAGGTGGGGGGAAATTTTGATTTGCTGTATTCTTAGTCTGAGAAAAATTTCAAACCACTGCAAAGCTGACCCCATAATTCCCGTTGCCTCATGTCAGAATTTAAAATGTTGTAATTTACTAAATCAAAGGCTTTTTTAAATTCGACAAATAATACCGAAGTTTTTTGTTTTGAATTTACAGCATTAAAGACTACTGTTGTGAAATAATAATAACAATACACCAATTCTCACACGCTTACAAATGATCAAACGCGTTTCAACGAAAAAGTCGTCATCCTCAGTGATACATCATGTAGAGAGGTATAAATATGTAGCCTAGTCCTAGGATAAACTAGTTATAAGTTTATAGTTGTAGATCATTTATCACTGAGGATGACGACTATGTCGTTGAAACGCTTTTGATCACCAAACGTGTGTGTTTAAGAATTAGTGTATTGTTATTATTATTTTAAAATAATTCCTTCTCACTCGTCAAGCTCAAAGTTTATTAATACTGTTGTGAAGTCAAAAACAGCTTCTTCAGTGTCCCGCCCCTTTAGAAACCCATAGCCTACTGCTCAACAAATTTTGAACGTTTAAAAAAAAATCCTGAGCTATTGAATAGAACCACAACTTGCGAAATTAGGAAGCAAAATGTACATTTCAGAGGTATTACCAAGTAAACTATTTTAAAACAACTTATGAAATGAGGAAGCACAATGACCATTTCAGAGGTGTTACCAAGTAAACTATTTTAATACAACTTACGAAATGAGGAAGCATAATGACCATTTCAGAGGTATTACCAAGTAAACTATTTTAACACAACTTACGAAATGAGGAAGCACAATGACCATTTCAGAGGTATTAAAAAGTAAACTATTTTAACACATCTTACGAAATGAGTAAGCACAACGATCGTTTCAGAGGTATTACCAAGTAAACTATTTTAACACAAGTTGCGAAATGAGGAAGCACAATACCCATTTTAGAGGTATTACCAAGTAAACTATTTTAACACAACTTACGAAATGAGGAAGCACAATGTCCATTTCAGAGGTATTACCGAGTAAACTATTTTAACACAACTTACGAAATGAGGAAGCACAATGTCC
>JAGFPH010002381.1:65525-77899 GCA_018207615.1 Philaenus spumarius | reverse complement strand
ATTAAGAAGCACAATGTCCATTTCAGAGGTATTACCAAGTAAACTATATATACTGCTATATACACATGTGTACTATATATAGTATGGCGTGATGGAAAAGCGTGACGGTAAAGTCCGATTCACCGCCCGCAGATTGGAGAGGAGGTACGCCTATAGAAGTTTACACTTCAAAATTCGAAAGACTACTTTTAATTATTTTTGAAGTGATAACTTCTATTGGCCCGTTTTGCACTTTCGCTTGACTATATTTCTGAAATCTCGCGTCACGCAAACTTTTTGCGTAGACAGAGCGTAAAGAGGGAATAGGCGATACATAGTATATATAGACAAGTAAGTGCGTGGAGAGGGAATAGACGCTACATAGTATATAATAATACATTATTATAATTTTTAATATATTAAATAATATATTTATTAGTGTATGCACTCTACATATAATTCTAGGAATAATTCAATATGTAAGGGATAATTTTATAACAATAATTATTATAATTATTTTTTTTTTTTTAATTTTTGTAAAGAAGATTGATTTTTGTCTAACTGAAGTAAGTTTAGACAAAATATTACATTTTGTACATTTTGACAAAGTAATATTTTACATTGTTTTATTTTACTGTAACTTATTATCACTCACTTAAATATAAAATTTAGCTTCATATTACAACAATGGAGGTCATACACGTTAATGGAGTATTTATTCCTCACAGAGTAGTTTCTTCTAGGCAAGATGGCCAATGCTTATTCTACTCTTTGGTTTTAATTGTACATGACACGATTCACTGGGGTTTGGAGTGAGGACCAGAGTTGTTAGTTATGTTTCAAACAATTGGTGCAGGTTCAAACCATATACTTTAAGAGTACCAGGAGATATTTATTCAACAAAAAAAGAATAATGAATAATTTTTTCCACTATACAGGTCACTAACAATATAATAAAGTACAATACCTTTTATTTTTCGTTCGTGAACCTCTTAGTGTAAAACTCGTTTAAACTTTTTGACGCGTTTCGAGAATGTATCTCATCATCAGAAAGTCCCTCTATACATGGAGGTCGTCAAAACGTTAAATACACGTACACAAAAAACACAAAACACAACACATTTAAAAAACACGGTATGTAGATGCGCATCTTACGACTCCCGGATATCGACCCGCATCTACGTACTGTATTACATAACCATCACACTATATCATTGAAGAAACAACATAGCGTTCTTTATTCAATAACTATATGTGTTTGGGACATTACTCGTCAATCGTCGGGAGCTAAAAACACTTAATTAACATTCCAAATAAATAACAAATAGCAACACATAGCAATATTCTACGCAATCATTGCTGCAATAACTCCAAGCCTCTAGGCTAATAGTGCACTACTGCAATCCTATGTTATTAATGGGGTTGGATATTATATGGTTAATTTATACAGCTGAAGTTGATAACGCTCTATTTGAATAATTGATCTCCGGATTTTCGTTATGTCATGATCATATAAATTACGACAATTAATATGCATAAATCAAAGCTAAATAAATATTGAAATGTTATTGATTATTGTTACGTGTGTCTGCGCATTTTCTTTTAAAGTGTTTCAAAAACGGAACTGTGAAACTTATTAACACGCATTATTATTTCGAAATTAAATTATATATGAAGAAATTGTAACCGGGAGATCTCCTATGTTTCAACATTTCATTTTATGATGCGTTTGGAAAAAAATCATCATCTTGGTACCGCTATTTTGAGTTTAATCAATTTTAGCTAACATTTATCGCAAGACCATATATATATTACACAAATTTAAATTCAAAGAGTTGTACCAATTTGTTTAATTCATCGTAAAACATTTTTGTAACGTAGAATTTAACATGTTTAGATTTCTCTTCAGATAGGAAAAATATATTTATTATACTTCTTTAAACTTTTTTTATCGAATTTCCATAGGAAAGATGAGCTTTGCAGTCTCTCTTATGGTGAGACATAAGGGTCAGGAGTGGTAAATGAGAAATGATCATGGTCCCTAGAACACGTTTTAGATTTATAAATAACTAGCTTGCCCAATCCGGCTTTGCACGGATAGATAAATCAAAGTTAAATGTATATTAACAAAAAATATATTATATCAATAAATAAATTACACTATGTATTTCTAATGGGGATTTTTAGTAACTTTGACCCCCCCCCCCTCAAACCTCCCCTAAAATTTAGATTTTTTTTTCATTTCTTAGTAAGCACCTATGGCCCTAGAGGAAGCTACATACAAAATTTCATTCCAATCCGTTCCATGGTTTTTTGTAGTAGCTTTGACCCCCCAAACCTCCCCTAAAATTTCTAATTTTTTAAACAAAATTCTTAGCGAGCACCTATAGCCCCAGAGGAAGCTACATACCAAATTTCATTCCAATCCGTTCGAAAGGTTTTAATAAATCGTGATTTAGTAACTTTGACCCCCCCCCCAAAACCCCCCAAAAATTTCGAATTTTCGGAAACCCTTTCTTAGTGCGCGTCTAGAGCCTATAAAAAGTATTATTGCCAAATTTCATGTTTGTAGGCCTCGTGGTTTTGGAGAAACTGTGATGAGTCAATGGTATTTGTCTTTTATAAGTATAGATAATCAGGAAAAGTAGATCCTCCAGTAAGACTTGACTTTGCCTAGATAAAGTCGGCTTTTACCGGCATTTTCAGTAAAAATTTATCAAAAGCAAAAATTTATGAATTTTGATTAACATTTACCACCCAGAGTTGACTATACCTAGGGAAAGTATACTCTTACCTCCTAGAGTTAGTAAAAGTTGACATTTTGCAAGGATACTATCCACTACCTAATAAAAACAAATAAAAAGCAAACCTGTATAGTACAAAGAGAGATAAAAAATGTGTATCGTTTATTAGAGGTAAAGATTTGTGACGTTTTGAGTTGCAGAGCACAACTGTCTTCCTACACATGCACTTCTTGGATTTGCATTTAGTGTTGCAAAAGCATTTAAAAAAAAATAATTGTTTTAACATTTTTACCAGACACTATGAATATATATGCAATATGTATTTATCAATCAGAAGTAAAATTTTGTACACAAAATATTGCACGTTTACAGCCATTAAATTTAATAAGACACCATAGAATAACTGTTATGATTGCTTACAATTGTTTTTTTAAATATTTCAAAAACACTCAAAATAAAACAGTTGCTATGCTTTACAATTCACTCTGCATACATATCGTAAAATGGGATTAACTAAATTGTCTATGTACTTGGAGCAATAATGAGGTTTATTAAGAATAATACTACTTTTTATTGAAAAAAAAACAAACCTATTTAATTAACAATTACCAAAAGAGGCAAAGAGATTTTTTACAATTAAGAAACCTTTTTAGTAATCGCGACTAATTCAATTTTCCGTCTTTTGAAATAATAGTCCCAAGTTGTCAGTTTAGTTTGATTGTTAAACAACCATTTTCTTGAAATTTCGTGGAGCTTTGACAGGACAAATTGTGGTTTTCATGAAGTGGGTTAATAAATTAATTAGTATCTTTATTTCTTGAAACTTTAACACATATAATATATAACACAGAAGAGTAAAGTGTAAAATAACATATAGGGAATTTGGTTGTTTATTTATTACTATTGGAATTTAAGTCAATAAATAAGCACAGGATCTTGACGAAACCTGTATTGAATTTACCGTTACAGCTGCATTATAGTTATGTAAAAGTATGACAAATTTTATTATACATTTCTACAAAAGTTATATTTGTTTATTTATAGATTATGTAGTATACAGGGTTTTCATAAAAGGGTGGTGAGGGTAAGTCATACGAAGAATCACATCTTTTCTTGTATTTTTGTTGGTGTGTTTTCTGAATTAGGGTTGAATTCAGCAACAAAACACACTTTGCTTTTTCTTTATTAGAAAACATAACGCACTATTAATTGTTCATGCGGAGTGAGTTATATTCTCTAATCAAGAAAAAGAAAAGTGCGTTTTGTTGCTGAATTCAAGTATGTAATTTTATTTATAAGCTTTAAAATAATGTTTAAAAAATTGGAATAGGTGCAACAAAAAAGGGGTTATGCTGTAAAACAAGAATATTGTTTTTTTTAACCCCCCCCCCTTCGCCTTTTGCTGGGTGGATTAGTACCACATTTTCTTTTTAGTCTTGTTCTAGAGTACACTTTAAATAATAAAAATATTGTCTAGCTACAACTATAAAAAATTATATTTTTGGGCACATTGCCTCCTTAAGAAATATTGTATTTACACAAACAAACTGCAATATCAGTTTAATTTTTACTTTTTTAATCTACAGAAGAGTTTAAGGAAGAAACTAATACACACAAATAATTTCATTTTAAGTTATCAAGATAATCAACTCTTATACTCATAATGAATCTATCAGTGTAATTATAATCGACAGTATTGTAATATAGAATCACATACCGTACATTAATACTTGCAATTTGCATGTGACTAAATATACGGACTCAGTATTTCCTATTACAATAAACACGAACGTTATTTGTGAAGTCCGTCCATGCGTACCAATCCCTGCTTATTTGGCCACTGCTCTGCAAATTATTGCACTCTAGATTTGCATCACAAATAATTTAGTAATGTGTATGTAAAGTGGATGCAGTTCGCATCATGTAAAATTAACGACCCGAACTCTCGTAAAATAAAGTGTCTTGAAAAACTAAATATGTATACGTTGTTATTTAGTAAGCAATCTACCTTATGTGAACCAAGTAAAATATAATGTAAGTTAATTAAAATTTAACATTGTTGATATAGGGTTGGCTGGCAAGTACTTTGAAGTTTGTCCTTCCTTTTGTCTTTGTTCCAGCAGACTAATGAGAATTTGACACTGATGATGCTAAAACACGTTAAATTTATTTCTAAAAAGCCTTTGTTAAAGCAAACATTATTATTTTAGTTTAGCTTGCCTTCCAGGGTCTTTTTAAATACCAAACATTGTGGAAATAATTGCAATTTAGTTTAAAAATGTGTACCTAAGGAGAGCGAAACGAAAATTTGGCAACTGTAGTTTTATTTACAGGATTTTTGAAGAGTAAACTTCTATACGCTCACCTCGGCGCTATGTTTGCTGGTAGTGGATCGCATTTTACCGTCAAGCATTTTCTCATGCATTTTAAGAAACGCTCTATTTCGTCTGCTTGAAAAAGTTTCGGTCTTGCCGTCATTAGAACCAGCAGAGTCCGTCACCATATACTAGCGCCATGACGGTTACTCCTCGAAATCATTGCTAGTTTAGTATATTTGAATTGGGTATATACGTGTAACAGATTGTCCTACGTCATCCCTTTAATGTTAATACAATGTTTAATTGGTAATACCTGTGAAATAGACATTGTGCTTCCTCATTTCGTGAGTTGTGTTAAAAAGTTTACTCTTTTAACGTGTGATCTTAAGCACACAATTTTTTTTCAACTTCAGAAGGTTATACCTTACATGAAAACTAAGAAAATGATTTAAATAAAGTCGCAAAATTGATAACCTTTAAATAGCTGCATCTGTTGTGTTGTTCTTAATTAATAACGTTAGTATCTTAATAACGGCGAAAAAACTCAATTTACAATTGTAATATTATTAAGGGTTAATTTACAAATAAAAAATAAAAACAAAATAATAAATTTTCGACCTAAAATAAATTTAAAACGATGAATTTTATAATTAAAATCTTCGAAAGATAAAACGCTATCCTGCATCTAAAGAATTAAATTAGAGACAACTGAAAAATGCCTCAAAACATGTCAATAATTATTCAAGAATAATTAATTCTCTTCTTATATTTATCAACTAAGGGAAACCCTTGCGAGCTTCGCACGCCAACCCCGTTTTAACCTTTTATACACATAATAATGTTATGTTTTCTTTATAATAAAGGTGTAGGGTTAGTAATAACAACAAAGCTAAGATGGTAAATAATGTTAAATGTACAAATCAAATTATTTCGTATATTTTATAACAGCAGTTGTAGTAAAGGTTAAAAGAACCGGCAAGGCTCAGGCCTACACTTTAATAACATACTAACCTAAAAGTTAGAAATACAAATAATTGCTTCGAAGTTTGAAATCAGCTGTTAATGGAAATATTGGAGCAAACAGCTGTTTTATCTGTTATTTTATTCAATTGGTTGCTATTATAATAAATGTAAATAAATGGGTTGGTTCATCAGTCTAGGCCTAACCTAAGAATTTTTTCCGAATAATTTACAAATATTGAAATAAAAAATGTTTTTTATCAAAATGAATTATAACCTATGCTACTCAAGGATAGTGCAGCTTTTTGTTAGTAAAACTATTTTCAGTATTTCCAGAGATTGCCTCTTACATACAAACAAATAAGCAAATTTTACCTCTTTATAATATTAGTATAGACAAGGCCAAATGCATTTTCACAGTTATCTCTTAGATTTTAAACAGTGTTATTATTATATGCAGGAAAAAGTTTGATTTGCAACAGTATTGTTGTTTATTTGGATGAACGAGAAAGTCGTGGTATTAGGTTAGTAGAACTTGTTAGTTTCTTAAAAAAGGTCGTCGTCAAGGAACATATTATCAGCTGGGCGGCGTGTTGTAAAGTTACGCCCAAATCTGTCTTATTTTTGGAAACACTAAAACACTTCTATCAATTTAATAAGATTGTCTCTAGCCTCATTGTAAACGGGTTACCATCCAGGACCATAACTTACTAAAGAGCAAGTTGAATGGGGAGGGGGAGGGGTGTCTTTAAATCAATTCTTGAACCTCTTAATATAATTCAAAAATCTATTCTTAAAGCTCCCTTGCGCAAAGGCCGTTGTTTTTCTACTGAAACACTTTTTGACGAATTTAAGGTTATGAATCTGAGACAACATTATGCCAAAACTATAGAAATTCATATTATTTTCAAAAACTACCGAAATATTTTCGAAATTACCGAACATCAACGTTTGACACGCAGCTCAAAATCGCTTGGAGTTTTAAGTAAAACTTACTCAGTCACGAATTCGCGTTACATAGCTAATGTTTTACATAGGAATCTAACTGATAAGTTACGTATGTTTAACAACTTTAAACTTCAGACATTTAAGAAAAACATTACCAATTAGCTTCTGGACTTGGGAAGGGACGATACTGAGAATGTCATTGTATCCATTTACAAGTAGCAAATTTATTTACCCTCTTTTATTGTCATACCCTACCTTGCTACTAATATTGTAAATACTCAGTTGTTGATACAGTATTAATTGGATGACCCGGGTTGTTCTGGCCCGATATTGACTTGAATTCCTCCGTTTGGCACTTCATATTCAACCTGTATTGAATTAAATTGTAAATTTCTAATGTAGACTGTGTGGGCACATTTCCTTGTATTTAAAAATATGTATTATTTTGTACTGTTATTATAAGGAAATAAAATAAATTGAATTGAATAGGAAATCCCTCTCAGATAGAAACAAAAAAAAGTTCTTGAACCTGTCCCGCGTTAGAAGTGATATAGTTTAAAAAATGCAGGACTTGGAATAAAATATTAAATTAAAGGCATTGTACGTTTACCATGGTGAAAATCCCTAACTGCGTAAACTGAGTTAGATATATCTTGTTGTTTGTAGACCTATGTAGTTTCATTAGAAGTACGAATTAAACACAGCTATTTGAAAACTGTAAACTATTTTTTCATTTAACAATTTTTTTATTTAAACTATATTTTCATTTAACAATGCCTTCTTAATCTTGTAGAATTTTTTAAGTACTTCCGCAACGATTCAAAATTAAATCTTTCAACATAATGTTTCACAATCAAAGTATACAAATAAAAAAAATACTTAAATTCCCCGTTAATGGTTTGTTTTCAGACATGTGTCAATTTGGTATGGCGTTTGAACATTTTAAATAATGAAAAAATAATTTAAATAATTCTATTATTATAAGCACAATTTTGAAAATCGGACGTTTAAATTGTAATAACTTTGAAATAAGATAAAAGAAATAAACTGTGTTTAAGTATATTACAAACACTTAACACATTGGAAATGCCAAATCAATATAGAAGCGTATAGAAAAATATTTCAAAAAATATTATTTTTAGTATAACATAAATAATTTGTAAAAGTGTAGATTTAATTTTGCGAATAGAGATAGTAAAACAAAAATTACCTAGTCTACACCTAGTTGCGGAAAGAGAAAGCCCGCGATTATTCTCTATTTAAACTAACATCAATGACGTCACAGCCACAGCCTTTATAATTTCTTATCGCTTTGCTTTGCGATAACTAACCTGTCTTCTTGTTCTTCTTCAATAACAATCAGTTTAAAGCTGATCCAAGCCGGTGACAGTGTTTGTAGGTTATGTTGTGCGTGCATACATTGTGACTAAAGTACTGTGTGCGTGTATTATGTATTATATGTGCGTAAAGTGTGTTTAGTGTGTTCATTTTTTGTTTCCGTTACAAATACGTTGTGAACAGATACTGCGATTTTAAGTAAGTAGGAATAGGGTAATTGGTTGTTAATAATTCTAGAGTAATTGGTATGTCAGTTGTTTCTTTTAATGTAATTAGTACAAAGCAGTTTTGGGTTTCAGGATAATTTAAAAAATAGTTGCGATTTTTAATGTAAGTTTCCTAAAGTTGAGATATAGTTAAGATTCTGTTCGTTAGTCTAGGTATTCTGTGAATTAATTGTAGGTATACAATTAAATTTTATATCAAATAGCTAATTTAAGGCATTTTCTGCAATTTTACTTGTGAAATCTGCTTGCAGTAAAAAACGATAGTGATAATCTGACACAAAAATAAAACTCTAAGAAAATTATTGGCAATACAAAAATCGGCGTAGTTTATCTTACGACCCCTTGCCATATTGCGGCAGGGTGCCAACGTATTCGCAAGAAAAGCACTATATAAATATATGTAGCCTGAAGTTCTAACTTACACAGTTAGTCACAGTATGTATATAGTAGATAATTTCTCATTTTAAAAGTTAAATTATTTGTTCTAGTGGATGACGTGGTAACCACAGGTTTTAATGGAATTACACTAAATTTAACTTTTGCCTTTGTGTATAATGAAATTAGACACTTCACTGATCCCGGGAAATCAATTATAAACAATTTAAAACAATTACAACATAACAAATTACGGCGTAAGTTTACTATTCGACACTAACCTAATATGTTTTGCAGACAACGACGTTGTTTTACATTCTAATGTTCAATGTTGAATACAGGTAAACATACTATGACTAAATACTATTGGTTAGAACCTTTTAGTTTTTTTTTATCATTCTTGCATTTCTGTTGCCACAGGTTAGCCTAGGGTCGAATAGTAAATTTGCGCCAAAACTACTAAACCAAAAGTCGCTTATGGGATTAACACAGGATAATTAGTAGCCATTTTAATGCACGATCTAACAGTGTTACCAGATTTGTTGGGACTAGAATTGAGATACAAAGTGCTACCTACATAATAATAGATGTTTAGAAATTAAAAACCTTTTTTTAGTATACTAAGAAGTGTTACAAACTGATATATGTTTACTAGCTGACCCGTACGGCGTTGCCCGTGGTGGTTGATATTTTCAGTCCTTTTAACGTAATTGTATTATTTTTAAGTGTTCAGTCAGTGAGTGGTATTTGGCTTTTATATAAATATATCTTAAATAATAAAAGCACTATTGTCATAATAATAAAAAATCTGAAGTTATGATTTTAGTAACTTTGACCCCCCCCCAAACCCCCCTAAAATTTCCAATGTTTTAAAACCCTTTTTTAGTGAACACTTTTGGTCCTAGAGGAAGCTACATACCAAATTTCTTTCCAATCAGTTCGGTAGTTTTGAAGAAATCGTGATTTAATAACTTTGATCCCCCCAAACCCCCCTAAAATTTCGAATTTTTTTAAACCCTTTCTTAGTGAACACCAATGGCTCTAGAGGAAACTACATATTAAATTTAGTTTCAATCCGTTCAGTAGTTTTGGAGAAATCTAGATTTTTAGTTACTTTGATCCCCATAAACCCCCTAAAATTTCGAATTTTTTAAAAGCCTTTTTTAGTGAACTTTTATGGCCCTAGAGGAAGCTTCATACCAAATTTCATTCCAATCCGTTCTGTAGTTTTGAAGAAATCGTGATTTAATAACTTTGATCGCCCAAACCCCCCCTAAAATTTTGAATTTGTTCAAACTCTTTCTTAGTAAGCACCTATGGCCCTAGAGGAAGCTACATACCAAATTTCATTCCAATCCGTTCGGTAGTTTTGAAGAAATCGTGATTTAATAACTTTGATCCCCCCAAACCCCCCTAAAATTTCGAATTTGTTCAAACCCTTTCTTAGTAAGCACCTATGGCCCTAGAGGAAGCGACATACCAAATTTCATTCCAATCCGTTCAGTAGTTTTGAAGAAATCGTTTTTTAATAACTTTGATCCCCCCAAACCCCCCCTAAAATTTCGAATTTGTTCAAACCCTTTCTTAATTAGCACCTATGGCCCTTGAAGAAGCTACATACCAAATTTCGTTCCAATCCGTTCAGTAGTTTTGGAGAAATCTAGATTTTAGTTACTTTGATCCCCATAAACCCCCTAAAATTTCGAATTTTTTAAAACCCTTTTTTAGTGAACATTTATGGCCCCAGAGGAAGCTACATACCAAATTTCATTCCAATCCGTTCTGTAGTTTTGAAGAAATCGTGATTTAATAACTTTGATCCCCCAAACCCCACCTAAAATTTCGAATTTTTTCAAAACCCTTTCTTAGTGAGCACCTATGGCCCTACAGGAAGGTACATACCCAATTTCATTTCAATCCGTTTGGTAGTTTTTGAGAAATCGTGATGAATGAGTCAGTCAGTGAGTGAGTGAGTGGAATTTCGCTTATATATATAAAGATATAGGACTACTAGAGACGTACTGAGACAAGAGGCTGTAAGTTAGATCTTCATGATATTTTTTTTATAAATAAATATGCCTTTAAGAGTAGAAGTTGTAGACAAAACATCCAAGTACTACTTTCGTAGGAAGGTTTAACCATTTTTCGAAACAGCCAAGGCTTAAATCAGTACAGTAATTATTGTGCATGTTTTTAGATCAAACATCTTAACATCAATCAATCTTAATGGGTTTTCTTTGTTTTTTATACAATTAAATCTATTTTATGAGTACTTGTAAAGTATTTATCCTTGCTTGTATGTTTAATCATGTAAAATCCTTTTTTACTGTGAACTATAGAAGTGGGATGAAATAAACATATTTTACCCGTAGGAAATATTTTTAATTTGTTTATCATATAGAGACTCATTCATATGCACAACAATTTGACCATTCTATCACAATCTAAATGTTTTATATTGAAATTTTCAACATAGTAATTGGCCTATTACGCACAATAGACAAATATATTAGGAATATTTGTTGATAAATTTAAAATAGGCTAAATGTTTCGACAAACTAATAAATGCCACTGTAACGAACTAGTTTGGTTCACTATAAGACTGTTGTTATACTTTTAATCAAGAACTACATTTTAGTTTGACATAAATCCATTTTTTTTAGACATCTGACTAACCACCGGCGGCGCGGCGTCCAACGTATCGGACGTTGGCCGTTAAATGGAGATGAATGATAAACTACGTTTTGGATTATTGTTTTATGTTTTTTGATGGTTTTGCCTTTTGAGGAACAAAAGTATTCTGATTATATGTTTTATGTCTTAAGGATACATTATCTATTTATAAATTTGTGGCGATTAAATTTTTTATTAAAAATTGGTCTTAACAACTGTAAAAATAAAGTTTTTTGGCCATAACTATGAAGTAGTAGGAGGAACTACCAAATTTTAAATACAAAGAATGCGGCTGTAATAGCTCTTTGATTTTATGATACTCTTGAATTTCATTTTCATTTTGAAACTCGAATATCATGTAGACTTCTTCCTATTCCAGAAATTAAACATAAACACGTTTGACATTTTCCATATTGAACATATTTTGAAAGCGTTAATATACATTGTTAGTGTTATGGTTAGCAATGTTTGGAAACAATCAGGTTTGTTTGAGTAAGTCCATTTTCAGTAAATCAAAATACGAAACCCAAAATGTAGACCGTTTAGGTTCGCCATCTTGTAACGAGGTCAAAAGATGTTGCATGCATCTTTACTCTCAAAATACCTTTAAAACTATATTAGCCTATGTAACAATCGAACTTTGTAAAATCGACCTATGTAATATCGACTTTTATAACAAGCGACCTAATGTAACAATCGACCTATGTAACAAGCGACCTAATGCAACAATCGACCTATGTAACAAACGACCTAATGTAACAAATCAACCTATGTAATAATCGATCTATGTAACAATCGACCTATGTAACATC
>JAGFPH010002381.1:44555-55525 GCA_018207615.1 Philaenus spumarius | reverse complement strand
ACAACCCCAGAGTTGTATACCGTAAACCCAGACAGGTTTCAAAATCTAATTATAAATTAATATTTTGTTTTGTATTGACAATTTAGACTTACTTCCCAAAAGCCAATACAGCTGACTGTATTTGAGTTTTAGTTAAGTTATTTTCTTTTTAACGTGTTCATTCCAATTTAATTTGGTATCCAATGTCATACCCAGGTACCGTGTTGTATTTTCACATGGAATTTCAACTCCATTCAGTTTTACTATACAATGATTCTTCATATTTATATTTGTGAAATTGATGTGAGCAGATTTCCTCTCATTTATCTTAATTTTCCACTTCTTAGTCCGTCGATAGATGCTATCGCTTGATTTTTGAATTCTGTTGGTAGCTTCTCCTAAACTTTTGCCAACTGCCAATAATGCAGTATCATCTGCAAATGTAGCTACAGTCACATTTTCTATTTTTGGTAGATCACTTGTATAGAGCAAGTACAATATAGGGCCCAATACGCTACCCTGAGGTACACCAGCATTCATCTCTCTTAGTTCCGAATATTCATCTTCCTGTTTAACTCTAAATAATCTGCCAGAAATGTATGACGTTAACAGATCCACATATTGTTTTGGTAGTACTTTGTTTAATTTATGGATAAGGCCCTCATGCCAAACTTTATCGAAGGCTTGTGCCACGTCTAAGAAGATGGCAGAACAAATTAATTTTTCTTCTAATGCTTTTTCAATTATATCTGTTATCCGATGGACTTGGTTTATTGTTGAGTGGCTCTGTCTAAAACCAAATTGATTTGGAATTAAATGTTTACATTCTATGAGAGGTTTTATTCTTTTTAGCAGTAATTTCTCGAAAACCTTTGAAATTGTTGGTAGCAATGAAATAGGCCTTTAGGATTTGGTTTCATTTGGTGGTTTACCTGGTTTTTGAATCATGATGACATCGGCTACCTTCCAAATACGAGGAACATGTTTTAATCTGAATGCTGCGTTTATTAAATAGGTCAATAACACCACACCTTTCCTCGTCAGCTGCTTCAAGATCTCTCCTGTAATGAGATCAAAACCTGGTGCTTTTTTAGGAATTAGGTTAGTCTTAATCTCATTTAAAAATTATTTCCAATTAACTAGTTTTATATTTGTTTCTTCGAGAATTTCATTACCTTCTATCATGTCATCTGAGAAAATGTCATGAGGTTGGAATATTTCAGCCAAATAATCAGCAAACGTTTCTGCTTTCTGCCTGTTATTTTTTGCCCAGGTGCCATCAGACTTTTTTTTATTGGAGGAATTTGAGTATTTGGTCTTTTTATTCTTCTCGTTGCTTTCCACAATGAGTAAGATGTCTTTTTATTTGCTGTTAAATTTTCAAGGAAATTATTGACGGATTCTTCTTTAAGTTTTTGAATTTCCCTTTTCAGACTTTGTGTTTTATTGTTAAGGATATTCTTATCAGAAGGGTCTCGCGTCTGTTGCTATTTTCTTCTCGCTCTTCTTTTTTCTTTGACTAGTTCCTTTATTTTGAGAGGGTAATTTTTGCCTACTGTTTTGTGAGTATACTCCTTAGTATTATTCCATGCTGCTTTCTGGATGATGCTGATAAATTTCTCCGCTTCTGTTTCAAGTTGCTGCTTTGTTCTTAATTGGATATTTAAATTAATCTCACGATACAATTCTATTCCAAAACTAATCCAGTCAGTAAAAAAAAAAAAAAAAAACTAATTTAAAAACTAAATGATATCCATAACATCTAAAACTAAACCAACTGAGGTGGTTGTTGCCACTCAGGACCCCGCGCATGCGCAAACTTTCTATTTGCCACTGCGCATCCCAAGACAGTATCATCACTCACCTCGCGGACTGTATTACGGTAATCTTGTTACGCATTTCATTGCTCTTATGGGAGTTGAAATTCAAGATGTTGTTTGTTGGGTCTGCCGAGTCTTACCCAAGTTTCATCTGAATCTGTTAGTTATCAGTTAAAACGTTATAAACGAGGAAAAACTAAATTGTTCAATATTTAACGTATACAACATCAAGAATACGAAGATTAACCGTGTCTACCAAACGTTAACGATGAAAATTTAAAAACTTAATTAACTTTTGCTAAAAATCTTAAAATGGTAACACTGCAGCCTGTTGATGTGGCGTGGTAAGGTAACAACTTAAAACTAGTACAGATAGATACTCTCACCAATTTTTTTAAAAATATTTTTACTGAAAACTTTCCGAATACTGTCTAGGTTTGACTATACCAAGTAAAGCAAATGTCAGATTATTTTAAAAAGTCAACCTTTTCAATCACAACTCAGCTCACAAAAAAAAAAAAAACACATAACGAAACCGATATTTTCAAAACTGCCATGTATGCAAATAGTTTGAACTAAATCGCCAAAAATCTAACATAAAATCTGGTTGTCATCATAATAGAAATGAACATAAACATATATTTTTATAACTTTTTCCCACACATTCATTTGTATGAGTTCTTCTGACGCCACTCTTTCAAACGGCATTCTTTTTCAACGTTTAGCTGCCGTGCCTGTGGAAATACACGTGAAAAAGGTAACCATTTCGAAAATATCTCAAACATTACATATTTCTGAAATTAAAAAAAAAAACAATATCTTAATATTATTAAATAAAGCCTTTTTGATACAAACCCCGTTTGGCAGTTTTTTTTCACTAAGCAATTTAAGCAAACAAAAATTCGTAGTAACATTGCCTTTGAGGATTAACTTTAAAAGTTTTATCGTGCGTTTTATCATTGTATTTTGATAACCTAATAGAACTCCGATCCAATGCATTATTTCAATCTACTGGGAATTCGACGATAGTGGCGCGATCTATGGGGGAAATGACGAAAGCGGTGTGTAGCACCAATGAATGATTTCTCCCTTGCGCTACCTCGCGGCGCGATCATGCAATATTTTCCCGACAACCATTTTTCGCCACACTGCCGCCGTATGCATGCATAATCTATTTTATTATTCATGATCTATAGTTATGGTTTCAAAAATTGCAATGTAATACGTTTTTTCCGAAAAATTTTACTGCACGTACGAGGGATCGTAGTAACATAAAACAGGTATAATAGTAAAAACAAGACATTTCTATTTCTGTTACAGTTATTGTTATTTAGAAACACTGACTGTCTTCACTCAATTGGAATAGAAATGGAGATTGTTCCCCTACCTGCCTCTTATACAAATCAAAGTTTAAAAGTTAAACTGCGTCCAATAGCTGTAAGTAATTCCACCGGAGAAAGTGGAAAGTTTTTACTGAGGAATTTGTCGGTTCGATGAGCTCGGGTGGGCGGTAGGTATTGAAGGAATCGGAGGGTTAAAAGGGACTTTAATCGCTTAGTAACTCTCCGGACATTCTCGCTTGCGGTATTACCGCATCAGATTACCCAACAGCCATTGCAAGTAAATTAATCAAAGCGAAGTCTGTCTATTCAGAAATATTTGTTAATTAATTGTAGTATATTTTTAAAACACTTATACTTTTTTTTAAATCGCGCTATTTTATTAAAATGTCCGGTCATTCACACAAAAACCCTTGCCCTACTGCGCACGCATCAGATCAAGGTTCCCGCTAACATCTAAATCCCACCCAGCTCCAAGAGCATCTCTCATCATAAATCGTAATTTCAGTAAAAATATCATAAAATACAATAATCTGTTGCAATTGTTCTTCCGCGAGTTCCCGCGGGGATTGTTGAGTGAAGCTAGCAGGACTGGGGCCTTTCGGTAATTCAATAAATAAATAATACACCTTTATTTTATTTAAAGTACCGTATTATTTTTTTAATAATAAACAGTAATTTTGTTTATAATTTCTGTTTTGAACAAATCATAAATTATGTTAAGAAAATAATTTTGTCTTTACTTGTATTTCGATTTTTATGAGTAATTGACGTCAAGAAATTAATTGCAGAGGTACAGATTGTCCGCATCTCCATGATTTCTCGCACCAAAAATAACCATGACAAAACAGAACGGAAAATATTAATTATAGTTACAAATTAGTTAGACGTAAATAATATTACATATTGACTATTCCAACCTTTCTTCTCTTGCTGTTATATTCCATACAGCAACAAGCCATGATTTCAACCGGACTTGATGTTTGTTTTTAATTTTTCCCCATGTTTCGTTTATATGTAACACATTATAACAAACTGTAATGTGAGAACAAGTAACAAATGAGAAACTAACTTGCCTTGTACTCACAATAATGGCTATAAGTTGTTTTCTATTACCTAACAGATGTCAAATAAGTTGTCAAATTGAAGCTAATGATTCCCGTAATCAAATTATAAAATACTAAAGGAAACCCCTGCGTGCTCAACATGCCAATCCCGTTGAAACCTTCTAAAAATAATCATGTTCTCTTTATAATAAAGGTGTAGGATTATTAATAACCTCAAAGCCAAGATGGTAAATAATATTAATGTTCAAATAAATTTTGTTCGTATATTTTATAACATCAGTCATAATAAAGGTTAAAAGAACCAACAAAGATCGGGTCTACACTTTAATAAAAACCTAAACTAAAAGTTAGAAACATAAATAATTGCTTCAAAGTTTGAAATCGTGTGTTAATGGAAATATTAGAGCAAACAGCTGTTTTATCGGGTGCTTTATTCAATTGGTTGCTATGGTAATGAATGTAAATACATTCAAGAAAAATATATGTTGGTTCATCAGTCTAGCCCTAACCTAAGAATGTACAAAATATATTGAAATAAAAAAATATTTTTATCAAAATGAATTATAGCATTATGTTAACTCAGGATGAAGCTTTTTATTCGTAAAACTATATTTTCAATCAGTTCAGTAGTTCCAGAGATTACCTCCTACATACAAAAAACAAATTTTACCTCTTTATAATCTATATAATTATATAAAAGCGAAATACCACTCACTCACTCACTCGCTGACTCACTAATCACGATTTCTCAAAAAGTACCAAACGGATTGAAATGAAATTTGGTATGTAGCTTCCTCTAGGGCCATAGGTGCTCACTAAGAAAGGGTTTGAAAAAATTCGAAATTTTAGGGGGGGTTTGGGGGGATCAAAGTTATTAAAACACGATTTCTTCAAAACTACCGAACGGATTGGAATGAAATCTGGTATGTAGCTTCCTCTAGGGCCATCGGCGCTCGCTAAGAAAGAGTTTCGAAAAATTCGACATTTTAGTGGGGTTTGGGGGAATCAAAGTTATTAAATCACGATTTCTTCAAACTTACCGAACGGATTGGAGTGAAATTTGGTATGTAGCTTCCTCTAGGGCCATAAGTGTTCACTAAAAAAGGGTTTTAAAAAATTGGAAATTTTAAGGGGGATTGGGGGTAAAAATTACTAAATCACGATTTCTCCAAAATTACCGAACAGATTGGAATGAAATTTGATATGTAGGTTCCTCTAGTGCCATAGGCGCTTGCTAAGGAAGGGTTTAAAAAAAATTGGAAATTTTAGGGGGGTTTGGTTTGATCAAAGTAATTAAATCACGATTTCTTCAAAACTACCGAACGGATTGGAATGAAACTTGGTATGTAGCTTCCTCTAGGGCCATAGGTGCTCAATAAGAAAGGGTTCGAAATCTTAAGGAGGGGGGAGGGGGTTTGGGAGTCAAAGTTACTAAATCACGATCATTTGTCGCATTTATTTCACCAAAATAATTATGCAATAGCGAAGCATTGCCGGGTCAGCTAGTATTAGTATAAAAAACTAATCACCAAGTGACCTGAATAGGGAAATCCCTACCAATTTAAATACAACACAAATACAAATATAATCTAAATAAATAAATTGAGAATGCGAACGGCTACAAACATTCTTTACAAATACCATTAAATTTATTGACAATATACTTCCTAATACTTGTTAAAAGAATATGGAGTTTATTACTCATGAATAAATCGTTTAATATAATATGTACTCCACTGTAGCATGTAATGGCAGCACGTGACTTGACGTATTAAACTGAGAACTGTTTAAAGTTAAAGTTGAAATTTAGATTTCAATGCTTTCAATGTAGGTAGTTCATGGAAACTTTGTTAATAAGCGACGCCGAGTACGTGGCTGTCGAGGAAAGTACAGAATATATTAGTGTGCAATTTTAGCAACCATTTTCGTAAGCACGTGTGAATCCTGCGGTGAGTCACTATCGAACAGTTTTAAAACACGAAGTGGAAATCTAAAATATTAAACAATTTAAGGCAACATAAATAAATGTGTTGACATGCTTGTTTGGCGTATGTAGTACGTTTTAAAAATCTGTGAAGAAAATGCATCTATCAAATAAAAGATTCGTTCCAAACATACCACCTAAAATGCCTGGTTTTCCTAGTAGCAACTACTTGTAATAAATATACACTTTTAAGAGGGTAATGATAAGGAATTAAAAAATTTCAAGGTAAATAATATTAAAAGAAAGAGTTTTTCGAGAATAATTCACCAATGTTTTACCGAAAATTGTTTAACCGAAAATTTTTGGAACAGTTTACAAAATAAAATAAAAAAACTTCTTTTTTACAAGAATCAAAATCTGTAAAAAATTAATAAAATAAACGGTATCAGGAAACTGACATACTTTCTCCCTCATTATAGGAACTTAATAATAAAATATTATTTCATGAAGCCAAAAGTGTATGAAAGAAACATAAATTTCGTATTTATAAAAATTCATAAAATAACGGAAAAACCAACTTTTCTCAAAAACGGCTTGAACGATTTTGATTAAAATTTTATAGTTTATAGTACTTTAGATCCCTAAAAAACTATGAAATTTTTTATCAAAATCGTTAGAGCCGTTTTAGAAACGTTGATTTTTCCGTTATTTTAAGGGGTTTTATGGAAAAATTACCCTTAAAAATACAAAAATTAACAAAAATGAAAAAACGCCTGGAGATACCGTGGATTGGTACCTAAATTTCAAATTTCATCAAAATCGGACGACTGGTTTAGGCTCTAGGTCTGACATCCACACCCAGACACACACCGACAGACACACCCCCACACACACATCACTCCGAAAACCGCTTTTTTAAGTTCAGGGGGACCCAAAACGGATATTCCCACCAAAAACTCAAACTCGAAAATGTTGACGAATACAATACTTTCTCCATATATACTATGGTATAGGGGGAGAAAGTAAAAGTGCACCCTATCCTACTTAAATAATAATTCAGCACAGAATTAACAGTTAGGTAACTATTGACACCTATTACTGGGGATCTACCCGGCCGAATTTCATGCGATTTATTTTAAATAAAAGAGTTTAAAAAAATATCAAAATATTATACATATCATTTTATAAAGCTGCCCTATATTTGCTAGTGGAAGAATGAAACCCACACAAACTCAATGCCAGTAGTGTACAGCTCTGCCGCTTGGGGAGCTGCAGTAAATTCCTGCCGATAATTGAGTTATTTCCATTTAAGTTACCCGACCTTTTGGTTCTGATTATGGAAATAAAAATTACAATTTGTGAACTAAGAAAATCTTGTACATATAATCACAGGTTTGATTGTAATACCATGGGCACAGACTGTGGCTACTAGGTGTTGAGGTGTCGGTCTGCTGGGTTCCGCGTCAAGCTGCAATACAGGGAAATACTATGGCCTAGCTGCTAATGTAGCTACTCGCTTACAGCCTAACGTAAAGTGTATAATGTCGTCCGACTTTATGTCTATGTTGAAGCAAGCCTTATTTAGACAGTGGAAAGACGAGTGGGAAGCATTAAAAATTAATAAACTCTGACAAACTAAGTATACTGTTCGGCCATGGATATCTTCAAACTGCAAAAGCAGTCGAGAGGAAATGGTGGTTTATAGTCAACGCATCGGCCATTCCATGTTAACCAATGGATGCCTTATGCGTTAAGGAAATCCGTTACTTTGTCCACTGACTTAATTTGTTTTCCATCATGCACATTATTTTAGAGCGTGAAAAATTAAAACATGTTCGTAAGAGGTTTTGCCTACCAAATTGAATTCAGAGGATGCTGGGTGAAGACACTCAGACCATTAATATGGTGTTAACATTTCTCCATCGTTTGAGTGTGACTTGTAATATTTAAAGATACTTGTTATTTTGCCCTGACTATGTATTTTATTTATAATAAACGCTATGTTAAGATTTATAGTCTTGTTATGCAATCGTATTATAGTTTAAATCACTTTTATGTAACAAGGCCGTTTACAGACCTGTCACAAGTTGGTATTCTTTAAAAGTTGTATAATTATTGCTAACTAGTTTCAATAGCGTGTGTAAATTAAATATTTAATTTTTGTTCAAATGTGTGATTGTATACATCTCATTGTATGTATTTTAATTTATGAGCATTACGCAAATGCTCTCAGATTTCAAGTCGACGATAACCACTCAGGGGTTTCAACTTAAAAAAAAATTAAATAGAATATCTACAAAAAAAACAGGTAGTCGTGGGACAGCCGTCAGAAGTGAAAACCTTTTAGCTTCACATTGTTAACTTTATTTTTGAGTTATTAAGATGTATTTTTTAATTCAATGTATTAATGTTGTAATGGAGCCTTAAATAATTGCGGAGATTCATTGGAGTTTTAAATAATTGTGGAGATAAAATAGAGCCTTAAATAATTGGCGACGGAGCCTTTAATAATTGTGGGTATGCGCCGGAGCCTTAAATAATTGCGGAGATCCGAAAGAGGCTTAAATAATTGCGGATATGAGTCGGGACCTTAAATAAATGCGTTATTTCAACCTTGTCTTACATAACTACAGAGATGCTACGTAGCCTTAAATATTTGTGGAGATGAGTTGCAGCCTTAAATAATTGCAGAGATGCTACGTAGCCTTAAATATTAGTGGAGATAAGATGGAGCCTTGAATAATTGCGAAGATGAGATGGAGCCTTAAATATTTGTGGAGATGAGATGGAGAATTCAATAATTGCAGAGATGCTACGCAGACTTAATTATTTGTGGAGATGAGATGGAGCCTTAAATATTTGTGGAGATGAGATGGAGCCTTAAATAATTGCAGAGATGCTACGCAGACTTAAATATTTGTGAAGATAAGATGGAGCCTTTAATAATTGCGGAGATGCATGTGAGATTTAAATAATTGCAGAGATGCTACGTAGCCTTAAATATTTATAGAGATAATATGGAGCCTTGAATAATTGCGGAGATGCGATGGAGCCTTGAATAATTGCAGAGATGCTACGTAGCCTTAAATATTTGTGGAGATAAGATGGAGTCTTTAATAATTGCGGAGATGCGATGGAGATTTAAATAATTGCAGAGATGCTATGTTGCCTTAAATATTTTTGGAGATAAAATAGAGCCTTAAATAATCGGCTACGGAGCCTTTAATAATTGCGGAGATGCGATGGAGCCTTGAATAATTGCGGAGGTGCGATGGCGCCTTAAATACTTGGTGATATACACAGGTGCCTTAAAAAAAGTGTGTTTGTGCGGTGACGATGACGAGTTCAATCTTTTTTCTCCATAAAAAAAAAGTGAATAGCGCGTCTAAAGAAGTTTTCAATTCAAAAATGCAATTACTAACTATACGATGACATCCAGAAGACCAAGTAAAATTAAGATGCTTCATGCTGTCCATTTTTGTTTAATCATAATTTGATTTATTTCCACCATAATAAAGTAATGTAACCATAAGTAGCTTGAAAATTTAACGTTCATTGTGATAGTTTATGTTTGAAAAATGAAATAATATGTGCCTAAGACATAAAAAAAATACAAACGGGTAAAAAGAATCAAATACAGTTTATATTTTAATTTTCTTTATGAGTAACTCCAAGTTCTGAGTACTTTTTACACACTTCAAAGATACATTCTGACTCGCTACTAGAAACTCTTTTAACTTGTTCAAATAATTGTACAGGATCTCTTATTCCACAAGCTGCGCTACTTTTTGACCTGATTCTCGAAACCGCAGTAATGAGCCACTTGACGTTTAGCCCTTGTGCAACAAAAGTCAAGTCCTTAAAATAAACCAGACTGTTCATTGCGAGACGTCTTCATCCCACTCGTAAGAATCTCTGAAAACAACGTATTACGTTACAAAGCCATAGGCTGCTATTATTCTTATTAAATGTATTTGAATAATGTCTGTAGAACAACTATATATTATAACAAGTTTGTATTTATAGAACACCGTCTCGTGGTCTAATTTCTAACCTTGTAAAGGCTACCGCGGTTTCTAAAACTCTAAGTTTCCATCATCAGGCCGTACAAAAACAGTCAAATCACTCAATAGAGGTCTTCATGTATATATATAAAATCCAAATACCACTCACTGACTCACTCATCACGAAATCTCAAAAAACACAGGACGGAATGGAATTAAATTTGCTATGTAGCATTCTATAGGGCCCTGGGTACTCGCTAAGGAAGGTTTTAAAAAAATTCTAAATTTTAGGGTGGGTTTGGGCGGGTCAAAGTTACTAAAAATCCCCATAAGAAATACATAGTACATAATATATTAAATATGGTTTTAACGAACTATTTTTGATATTGGTGTACTCACAAAGACGCTGAATAGTTGCGAATGCGTTTACGTACTGTATTAGTAGAATTTTTTGCACCTCTGCCCAAAATTGCACCTCTGTCTTGGCTAGCACGTTTCGTAAATTTTTGGCTTGCCATGGGTGCACGGTGTGCAATGCACGTGTAGTGTATGGGCCGCCTTATGTCTCACCATCGGTATTATGTCTCACCAAAGGCAGCAATTAGGGTGGCTTGCGAAACAAATAGGGACCCACTGATAAAAAATACAAGTAGGAAAAACCTATTAATAGAATACAACGTTTATAAAGATCAAATTTGTTATTAGTTTCAGAATAAATCTGCAACACGTACATAAAACGACAAGTATGTTTGGCATTTGAAGACACAGAATTGTTTCGCACGAAAGAGTTACAACTAATCCGAACAACAAATGAACCGCCTTCTTTAAGAGGGAGG
>JAGFPH010002381.1:26441-37533 GCA_018207615.1 Philaenus spumarius | reverse complement strand
GCAATTGTTTAAGGCTCTATCGGATCTCCGCAATTATTTAAGGCTCCGGCGCATACCCACAATTATTAAAGGCTCCATCGCCAATTATTTAAGGCTTTATTTTATCTCCACAATTATTTAAGACTCCATCGAATCTCCACAATTATTTAAGGCTCCGGCGGATACCAACAATTATTAAAGGCTCCGTCGCCAATTATTTAAGGCTCTATTTTATCTCCACAATTATTTAAGACTCCATAGAATCTCCGAAATTATTTAAGGCTCCATTACAACATTAATACATTGAATTAAAAAAAGAGTTTTTCATAACCTTAAAGTAAAGTTAACCATGTGAAGCTAAAAGGTTTTCACTTCTAACGGCTGTCCCACGACTACCTGTTTTTTTTTTTTTTAGATATTCTAGTTAATTTTTTTTTAAGTTGAAACCCCTGAGTAGTTATCGTCGACTTGAAATCGGAGAGCATTTGCGTAATTCTCATAAATTAAAATACATACAATGAGATGTATACAATCACACACTTGAACAAAAATTAAATATTTAATTAACACACACTATTGAAACCAGTTAGCAATAATTATACAACTTTTAAACAATACCAACTTGTTACAGGTCTGTAAACGGCCTTGTTACATAAAAGTGATTTAAACTATAATACGATTGCATAACAAAACTATAAATCTTAACATAGCGTTTATTATAAATAAAATACATAGTCAGGGCAAAATAACAAGTATCTTTAAATATTACCAGTCACACTCAAATGATGGAGAAATGCTAACACCATATTAATGGTCTGAGTGTCATCACCCAGCTACCACTGAATTCAATTTGGTAGGAAAAACCTCTTACGAACATGTTTTAATTTTTCACGCTCTAAAATAATGCGCTTGATGGAAAAAAAATTAAGTCAGTGGACAAAGTAACGGATTTCCTTAACGCATAAGACATCCATTGGTTAACATTGAATGGCCGATGCGTTGACAATAAACCACCATTTTCTCTCGACTGCTTTTGCAGTTTGAAGATATCCATGGCCGAACAGTATACTTAATTTGTCAGAGTTTATTAATTTTTAATGCTTTCCACTCGTCTTTCCTCTATCTAAATAAGGCTTGCTTCAACATAGACATAAAGTCGGACGACATTGTACACTTTACGTTAGGCTGTAAGCGAGTACCTACATTAGCAGCTATGTCTGCGTTAGTATTTCCCTGTATCGCAGCGTGACCCGGAATCCAGCAGACCGACACCTCAACACCTAGTCTGTGCCCATGGTATTACCTAATCAAACCTGTGATTATATGTACAAGATTTTCACAGTTCACATATTGTAATTTTTATTTCCATAATCAGAACCAAAAGGTTGGGTAACTTAAATGGAAATAACTCAATTATCGGCAGGAATGTACCGCAGCTCCCCAAGCGGCAGAGCTGTACACTACTGGCATTGAGTTTGTGTGGGTTTCATTCTTCCACTAGCAAATATAGGGCAGCTTCATAACATAAGTATAATATTTTGATATTTTTTTTTTTTAATTCTTTCATTTAAAATAAATCGCATGAAATTCGGCCGGGTAGATCCCCAGTAATAGGTGTCAATAGTTACCTAACTGTTAATTCTGTGCTGAATTATTATTTAAGTAGGATAGGGTGCACTTTTACTTTCTCCCCCTATACCATAGTATATATGGAGAAAGTATTGTATTCGTCAACATTTTCGAGTTTGAGTTTTTTGTGAAAATAACCGTTTTGGGTCCCCCTGAACCTAAAAAAGTGGTTTTCGGAGTGATGTGTGTGTGTGGGTGTGTGTGGGTGTGTGTCTGTCGGTGTGTGTGTGTGTGATTGGATGTAAGATCTAGAGCCTAAACCAGTTTTGATGAAATTTGGTATGGAGGTACTAATCCACAGTATCTCCAGGCGTTTTTTTCATTTTTGTTAATTTTTTATTTTTAAGGGCAATTTTCCCATAAAACCCCTTAAAATAACGGAAAAATCAACGTTTCTCAAAAACGGCTCTAACGATTTTGATTAAAATTTCATAGTTTATTAGGGACCTAAAGTACTATAAACTATAAAATTTTAATCAAAATCGTTCAAGCCGTTTTTGAGAAAAGTTGGTTTTTCCGTTATTTTATGATTTTTTATAAATACGAAATTTGTTTCTTTCATACACTTTTGGCTTCATGAAATAATATTTTTTTATTATGTTCCTATAATGAGGGAGAAAGTATGTCAGTTTCCTGATACCGTTTATTTTATTAATTTTTTACAGATTTTGATTCTTGTAAAAAGGGATTTTTTAATTTTATTTTGTAAACTGTTCCAAAAATTTTCGTTTAAATAACTTAAAGGTACATCCATTTTTTAAATGTAAAACATTGGCGAATTATTCTCCAAAAACTCTTTCTTTTAATATTATTTACCTTAAAATTGTTTATTCCTTATCATTACCCTCTTAAAAGTGTATTTTTTTATTAAAAGTAGTGGCTATTAGGAAAACCAGGCATTTTAGGTGGTATGTTTGAGACAAATCTTTTATTTGATAGATACATTTTCTTCACAGATTTTTAAAACGTACTACATACGCCAAAAAAGTATGCCAACACATTCATTTATGTTGCCTTAAAATTGTTTAATGTTTTAGATTACCACTTCGTGTTTTTAAACTGTTCGATAGTGACTCACCGCTGGATTCACACGTGCTTACGAAAATGGTTTCTAAAATTGCACACTAATATATTCTGTACTTTCCTCGACAACCATGTACTTAGCGTCGCTTATTAACAAAGTTTCCATGAACTACTTACATTGAAAGCATTGAAATATAAATTTCAACTTTAACTTTAAACAGTTCTCAGTTTAATACGTCAAGTCACGTGCTGCCATTACATGCTACAGTGGAGTACATATTATATTAAACGATTTATTCATGAGTAATAAACTCTATATTCTTTTAACAAGTATTAGGAAGTATATTGTCAATAAATTGAATGGTATTTGTAAAGAATGTTTGTAGCCGTTCGCATTCTCAATTTATTTATTTAGATTATATTTGTATTTGTGTTGTTTTTAAATTGGTAGGGATTTCCCTATTCAGCTCACTTGTTGATTAGTTTTTTATACTAATACTAGCTGACCCGGCAATGCTTCGCTATTGCATAATTATTTTGGTGAAATAAATGCGACAAATGATCGTGATTTTGTAACTTTGATTCCCAAAACCCCTCCCCCTCCTTAAGATTTCGAAACCTTTCTTACTGAGCACCTATGGCCCTAGAGGAAGCTACATACCAAGTTTCATTCCAATCCGTTCGGTAGTTTTGAAGAAATCGTGATTTCATTACTTTGATCCCCCCAAACCCCCCTAAAATTTCCAATTTTTTTGAAACCCTTTCTTAGCAACCGCCTATGGCACTAGAGGAACCTACATATCAAATTTCATTCCAATCTGTTCGGTAATTTTGGAGAAATCGTGATTTAATCATTTTTACCCCCCAATCCCCCTAAAATTTCCAATTTTTTAAAACCCTTTTTTAGTGAACACTTATGGCCCTAGAGGAAGCTACATACCAAATTTCATTCCAATCCGTTCGGTAAGTTTGAAGAAATCGTGATTTAATAACTTTGATTCCCCCAAACCCCCCCTAAAATGTCGAATTTTTCGAAACTCTTTCTTAGCGAGCGCCGATGGCCCTTGAGGAAGCTACATACCAGATTTCATTCCAATCCGTTCGGTAGTTTTGAAGAAATCGTGTTTTAATAACTTTGATCAACCCAAACCCCCCCTAAAATTTCGAATTTTTTTCACATCCTTTCTTAGTGAGCACCTATGGCCCTAGAGAAAGCTACATACCAAATTTCATTTCAATCCGTTTGGTACTTTTTGAGAAATCATGATTAGTGAGTCAGTGAGTGAGTGAGTGAGTGGTATTTCGCTTTTATATATAGATTATAAAGAGGTAAAATTTGTTTGTTTGTTTGTATGTATTGGGTAATCTCTGGAACTACTGAACTGATTGAAAATATAGTTTTAAGAATAAAAAGCTTCATCCTGAGTTAACATATGCTATAATTCATTTTGATAAAAATATTTTTTTATTTCAATATTTGTACATTCTTAGGTTAGGGCCAACATAGGGTTACTGATGAACCAACATATATTTTTCTTGAATGTATTTACATTCATTACCATAGCAACCAATTGAATAAAGCACCCGATAAAACAGCTGTATGCTCTAATATTTCCATTAACACACGATTTCAAACTTTGAAGCAATTATTTATGTTTCTAACTTTCAGTTTAGGTTTTTATTAAAGTGTAGACCCGATCCTTGTTGGTTCTTTTAACCTTTATGATGACTGATGTTATAAAATATACGAACAAAATTTATTTGAACATTAATATTATTTACCATCTTGGCTTTGAAGTTATTAATAATCCTACACCTTTATTATAAAGAGAACATGATTATTTTTATAGAAGGTTTCAACGGGATTGACATGTTGAACACGCCGGGGTTTCCTTTAGTATTTTATAATTTGATTACGGGAATCATTAGCTTCAATTTGACAACTTATTTGAAAATTGTTAGGTTATAGAAAACAACTTATAGCCATTATTGTGAGTTCAAGGCAAGTTAGTTTCTCATTTGTTACTTGTTCTCACGTTATAGCTTGTTATAATGTGTTGCGTATAAAAGAAACATGGGGAAGCAATTAAAAACAAAAATCAAGCCCGGCTGGAATCTTGGCTTGTTGCTGTATGGAATATAACAGCAAGAGAAGAAAGGTTGGAATAGACAATATGTAATATTATTTACGTCTAACTAATTTGTAACTATAATTAATATTTTCCGTTCTGTTTTGTCAAGGTTATTTTTGGTGCGAGGAATCATGGACATGCGGATAATCTTTACCTCTGCAATTAATTTCTGGTCGGCAATTACTCATAAAAAACGAAATACAAGTAAAGACAAAATTATTTTCTTAACATAATTTATGATTTGTTCAAAACAGAAATTATAAACAAAATTACTATTTATTATTATTAAAAAAATAATACGTTACTTTAAATAAAATAACGGTGTATTATTTTTATTTATTGAATTACCGAAAGGCTCCGGCCCTGCTCTCTTCACTCAACAATCTCCGCGGGAACTCGCGGCAGAACAAAATTGCAACAGTTTATTGTATTTTCTGATATTTTTACTGAAATTAAGATTTATTATGAAAGATGCTCTTGGAGCTGAGTGGGATTTTGATTTTAGCGGGAACCTTGATCTGATGCGTGCGCAGTAGGGCAAGGGTTTTTGTGTGAATGACCGGATATTTTTATAAAATAGCGCGATTTAAAAAAAAGTATAAGTGTTTTAAAAATATACTACAATTAATTAACAAATATTTCTGAATAGTCAGACTTCGCCTTGATTAATTTTTACTTGCAATGGCTGTTGGGTAATCTGTTGTTGGAATACCGCAAGCAAGAATGTCCGGAGAGTTACTAAGCGATTAAAGTCCCTTTTAACCCTCCGATTCCTTCAATACATACCGCCCACTCGAGCTCATCGAACCGACAAATTCCTCAGTAAAAACTTTCCACTTTCTCCGGTGGAATTACTTACAGCTATTGGACGCAGTTTAACTTTTAAACTTTGATTTGTATAAGAGGCAGGTAGAGGAACATTCTCCATTTCTATTTCAATTGAGTGAAGACAGTCAGTGTTTCGAAATAACAATAACTGTAACAGAAATAGAAATGTCTTGTTTTTACTATTAAACCTGTTTTATTTTATTACGATCCCTCGTACGTGCAGTAAAATTTTCCAGAAAATACGTATTACAATGCAAATTTTGATACATAAAACCATAGATCATGAATAATAAAATAGATTGTGCATGCATATGGTGGCAATGTGGCGAAAAAAAGGTTGTCAGGAAAATATTGCATGATCGCGCCGCGAGGTAGCGCTAGGGAGAAATCATTCAAGGTATTGGTGCTACACACCGCTTTCGTCGTTTTCCCCATAGATCGCGCCACTATCGTCGAATTTCCAGTGGATTGAAAAAATGCATTGGATCGGAGTTCTATTAGGTTATCCAAATACAATGGTAATATAGGCACGATAAAACTTTTAAAGTTAATCATCAAAGGCAATGTTACTACGAATTTTCGTTTGCTTAAATTGCTTACTGAAAAAAACTGCCAAACGGGGTTTGTATCAAAAAGGCTTCATTTAATAATATTAAAATATATATTTTTTTTTTTTAATTTCAGAAATATGTACCTAGTGTTTAAGATATTTTCGAAATGGTTACCTTTTTCCCATTTATTTCCACAGGCACTGCAGCTAAACGTTGAAAAGAATGGCGTTTGAAAGAGTGGCGTTAGAAGAACTCATACAAATGAATGTATGGGAAAAAGTTATAAAAATACAGGACGTTTACAAACTCCCTGGAAAAATGTTGTGTATTTTTTCCTTAGGTCAAGACAATCAAAAAACGTCATATAAATATGGGTTTGAAATGCCTAGTTTTCTGTCTGTCCGTCTGTTTGTGTTTTTTACAAATTATTTTATAACTTAAGTACTATTTTAGATAGAAACTTCAAATTTGGCACGAACGTGTACCTTGATAGTTCAAACAAGTGTATAAAATTACGATATCTTAAACAGTTTCAAGATGGCGGCCATTTAAAATATTTGATGTTAAATTTCACGAAAACCATAATTTTTATAAAAAAATGTTACCAGTAATAAAAAATGTAGAATTTTTAGACGAACAAAATCGTACTTTATTTGCTACAATCGAATAATAAATAACTTAGTAATGAGACATTTACCTAATTATGTAACAACTGTACACGGCAAATTGTTGTTTAGTGCCAATTTTTTTATGTTATTTATTTCAGTTCGTCTTAAAATTCTACATTTTTATTATTGGTAACATTTTTTTATACAAATTACGGTTTTCGTGAAATTTAACATCAAAGATTTTAAACGCCACCATCTTAAACTATTTAGGATATCGTAACGAAATTGTATACATTTGTTTGACCTACCAAGGTACACGTTCGTGATAAATTTGAAGTTTGTATCTAAAATAGTACTCAGGTTATAAAATGATTTGTAAAAAACACAAACAGACGGACAGACAGAAAACTAGGCACGTAAGACCGATATTTATATGACGTTTTTTGATTGTCTTAACCTAATGAACATATACACAAAATATTTCCAGGGAGTTTGTAAACACCCTGTATATGTTTATGTTCATTTCTATTATGAAGGCAACCAGATTTTATGTTAGATTTTTGGGGATTTAGTTAAAAATACTTGCATACATTGCAGTTTTGAAAACAATGTATCGGTTTCGTTATATCTTTTTGTTTTGTGAGCTGAGTTGTGATTGAAAAAGTTTACTTTTTAAAATAATCCGACATTTGCTTTACTTGGTATAGCGAAACCAAGACAGTATTCGGAAAGTTTTCAGTAAAAATATAAAAAAGAATTGGTGAGAGTATCTATCTGTACTAGTTTTAACACAGCAAGTTGTTACCTTACCACGCCACATCAACAGACTGCAGTGTTACCATTTTAAGATTTTTAGCAAAAGTTAATTAAGTTTTTAAATTTTCATCGTTAACGTTTGGTAGACCCGGTTAATCTTCGTATTCTTGATGTTGTATACGTTAAATATTTGAAAATTTAGTTTTTCCTCGTTTATAACGTTTTAACTGATAACTAACAGATTCAGATGAAACTTGGGTAATACTCGGCAGACCCGACCGACATCTTGAATTTTAACTCCCATAAGAGTGATGATACTGTCTTGGGATGCGCAGTGGCAAATAGAAAGTATGCGCATGCGCGGGACAGCTGTTAGTGGCAACAACCACCTCAGATGGTTTATGTCTCCCCTCTCTACTTCCCCTCCTACGCGCATCAAGTGTTTAATCACTCGCTTCAAGGCCTGTAATATTGATCATGAAATTATACTAAATATGTAATTTTAAATGTTAGGACAGCCCAAATGTGGATATCATTTAGTTTTTAAATTAGTTTTTAGATAAATGATTCTTTAAATTAACTCAAAATTAAAGTTTGCGATGTTTTTATTATTCAATAATGCAAATATGTAGGCTTAAAAAGCTCACCACATTCGAAGTTCAATTAAATCTCAAATAAAAGTTATTTCAATAAATTTGGATAGTTTATGACGACAATATCTGCTTTATTGTAGAAGCATGTTTGCGCTGAGTTTGTGTTTCTACGCGAGTGTTAAATCTGCACTCTGGTAGTTATCACACACACTTGTTGATCGCAGAGGAATACTAGAAAAATAATATATCTGTTAATTTTGAATGTGTGAGAGAAAGCTGTGTTTAACAGCAAATACTAGCATACATTGTCACACATTCGCATTTCAGTACGTTTACAGTCAGGGTTACGTCTTTAACCCTCTAGTTTCCACCTTTATAAAGCTGCCCTATATTTGCTAGTGGAAAAATAAAACACACACAAACTCAATGCCAGTAGGGTACAGCTCTGCCGGTTGGGGAGCTGCGGTAAAGTCCTGCCGATAATTGAGTTATTTCCATTTAAGTTACCCACCTTTTGGTTCTGATTATGGAAATAAAAATTACAATATGTGAACTGTGAAAATCTTGTAAATATAACCACAGGTTTGATTAAATAATACCATGGGCACAGACTGCAGCTACTAGGTGTTGAGGTGTCGGTCTGCTGGATTCCGGGTCACGCTGCGATACAGGGAAATACTAAGGCAGACCTAGCTGCTAATGTAGGTACTCGCTTACAGCCTAACGTAAGTGTGCAATGTCGTCCGACTTTATGTCTACTTTGAAGACGAGTGGGCAGCAGTAAAAAATAACAAACTCTGACAAATTAAGTATACTGTTCGGCCATGGATATCTTCAAACTGCAAAAGCAGTCGAGAGGAAATAGTGGTTTATGGTCAACGCATCGGCCGTTCCATGTTAACCAATGGATTTCTTATGCGTTAAGGAAATTCGTCACTTTGTCCACTGACTTAATTTTATTTCCATCAAGCACAATATTTTAGAGCGTGAACAATTCAAACATGTTCGTAAATGGTTTTGCCAACCAAATTGAATTCAGAGGATGCTGGGTGATGACACTCGGACCATTAATATGGTGTTAACATTTCTCCATCGTTTGAGTGTGACTGGTAACATTTACAGATACTTGTTTTTTTGCCCTGACTACGTATTTTATTTATCATACATGCTATTTATAGCCTTGTTATGTAGTTGTATTATAGTTTAAATCACTTTTATGTAAAAAGATCGTTTACAGACCTGTAACAAGTTGGTATTGTTTAAAAGTTGTATCATTATTGCTAACTAGTTTCAGTAGTGTGTGTAAATTAAATATTTAATTGTTGTGCCATTGTGTGATTGTATACATCTCAATGTATGTATTTAATTTATGAGCATTACGCAAATGCTCTCCGATTTCAAATTGACAATAACCAGTCTGGGTTTTTAACTTATAATTAAAAAACACGCAGTCATGGGACTGCCGTCATAAGTGGAAACTTTTTAGCTTCACTTTATTAACTTTATTTTCGGGTTATTAAGGAGTATTTTTTTAATTCAATGTATTAATGCTGCATTGGAGCCTTAAATAATTGTGGAGATTCGATGGAGTCCTAAATAATTGTGGAGATAAAATAGAGCCTCAAATAATTGCGGAGATGCGATGGAGCCTTAAATATTTGCGGATATGCACTCGAGCCTCAAAGAAAGAATGTGCGTGCGGTGATGATGACGGTGACGCGAGTTCAGTATTTTTTCTCCATTCAAAAAAGTGAATAACGCGTCTAAAGAAGTTTTCACTTCAAAAATACAATTACTAACAATACGATGACATTCAGAAGACCAAGTAAAATAAAGGTGCTTTATGCTGTCTGTTTTGATTTAATCATAATTTGATTTATTTCCACCATAATAAAAGTAACCATAAGTAGCTTGAAAACAAGACCAAATAGCATAAAGGTGCTTCATACTGTCTGTTTTTTTTTTTTTTTTTATCATACAGTAATTTGAATTATTTCCACCATAATAAATGTAACCATAAGTAGCTTCAAAACTTAACTTGATTTGTGATAGTTCATATATGAAAAATAAAATAATATGTGCCTAAGACGTTTAAATACAAACAGGGAAAAAGAATCAAATATAATTTATTTTTATATTTTTTATGCGTAACTTCAAGTTTTGAGTACTTTTTACACACTTCAAAGATACATTTACTGGGGATCTACCAGGCCGAATTTCATGCGATTTGTTTTAAATGAAAGGTTTTAAAAAAAATTATTATCTAAATATTATACATATCATTTTTATTACATCGTTATATTTATGGGAACACTTTTGGGGTTTTTGTTTTGTTTTAGGTTACAACCCTACTCCGATCTTAGAGCTGCTGGGCCGATTTCGATGTGGTTTGATTTTAATGAAATAAAATTTTGCCATTATTATAAAAAAAATCTAAAAACTTAATTCTATTTCATCGATATATTTGCAAGGGCACTTTTGGGTCTTTTTGTTTTAAGTTACATACAACCCGCTTGATACCTATATTTGTACATCTACCAGGATAGTTTTAAATAAAGGAATATTTTGTAATATTAATCAAAGTATTATTAAATTAAATTTTTATTTCATCGTTATAATATTTACAAGGTCCCTTTTTTGGGTTTTTATATTTTAGGTTACTACCCTTTTGAAACCTATTCATTTTGCTCTAGGCGTTTTTGAAACATCCCACCTTGGGAGGATTTTTTTACCTAGGTTTTTTTTTTATAACAATGCGTTGTCAAAGAAACTTTATATTTTACGATATTATTCAATGAAAAAGATTGTGGAATATTTTTGTCTATTGATATGATTTTTCAAGCACTTAGGCTACGGTAATTTTCGTAAGAAAAATTCAAATTGTCCTGCTGAAATAATTAAAGCATACGGGCTGCTTTTGTTTTCAAATTATAATAAACGTACCTTATAATTTGTACATGGTTTTGCCTCCTGAACTGTAGTATTAGTTTATA
>JAGFPH010002381.1:2110-15607 GCA_018207615.1 Philaenus spumarius | reverse complement strand
ATTTCCCGGGAAAATTTTTGTTGTTTCTACAATCAGTTAGATGTGTTCTTTCATGTTATATCAAATTCCCTTAGAAATCGTTTGACAAGGTAAACTACATTTTTACCATTATGGTAAATCCTTTAAACTGTATTTTTATTACAGGTAAGCCTAATGTCGTATATACCCTTTATTTAGTTGTTTAATGTTATAGGCCTAACCTCAAAACTCAATAATCCAATATTTATTATTGAAATCATAGCCCTGCTTATAATCGAGCTTTAGCTCGGTCTCCTGGTACTTACATTAAAAGAAACAACTGAAATACCAATTACTCTAGAATTATTAACAACCAATTACCCTATTCCTACTTACCTGAAATCGCGGTGTCTGTTCACAACGTATTTGTAACGGAAACAAAAAATGAACACACTAAACACACTTTACGCACATATAATACATAATACACGCACACAGTACTTTAGTCACAATGTATGCACGCACAACATAACCTACAAACACTGTCACCGGCTTGGATCAGCTTTAAACTGATTGTTATTGAAGAAGAACAAGAAGACAGGTTAGTTATCGCGAAGCAAAGCGATAAGGAATTACAAAGGCTGTGGCAGTGACGTCATGGGTGTTAGTTTAAATAGAGAATAATCGCGGGCTTTCTCTTTCTGTATCTAGGTGTAGACTAGGTAATTTTTGTTTTACTATCTCTATTCGCAAAATTAAATCTACACTCTTACGAATTATTTATGTTATACTAAAAATAATATATTTTGAAATATTTTTCTATACGCTTCTATATTGATTTGGCATTACCAATGTGTTAAGTGTTTGTAATATACTTAAACACAGTTTATTTCTTTTATCTTAATTCAAAGTTATTACAATTTAAATGTCTGATTTTCAAAATTGTGCTTATAATAATAGAATTATTTAAATTATTTTTTCAATATTTAAAATCTTTAAACACCATACCAAATTGATACATGTCTGAAAAGAAACCATTAACGGGGAATTTAAGTATTTCTTTTTATTTGTATACTTTGATTGTGAAACATAATGTTGAAAGATTTAATTTTGAATCGTTGCGGAAGTACTTAAAAAATTCTACAAGATTAAGAAGGCATTGTTAAATGAAAATATAGTTTAAATAAAAAAATTGTTAAATGAAAAAATAGTTTACAGTTTTCAAATATCTGTGTTTAATTCGTACTTCTAATGAAACTACATAGGCCTACAAACAACAATTTTATATCTAACTCAATTTACGCAGTTAGGGATTGTCACCATGGTAAACGTACAATGCCTTTAATTTAATATTTTATTCCAAGTCCTGCATTTTTTAAACTATATCACTTCTAACGCGGGACAGGTTCAAGAACTTTTTTTGTTTCTATCTGAGAGGGATTTTCTATTCAATTCAATTTATTTTATTTCCTTATAATAACAGTACAAAATAATACATATTTTTAAATACAAGGAAATGTGCCCACATAGTCTACATTAGAAATTTACAATTTAAATCAATACAGGTTGAGTGGGAAGTGCCAAACGGAGGAATTCAAGTCAATATCGGGCCAGAACAACCCGGGTCATCCAATTAATACTGTATCAACACACTGAGTATTTACAATATTAGTAGCGAGGTAGGGTATGACAATAAACGAGGGTAAATGAATTTGCTACTTGTAAATGGATACAATGACATTCTCAGTACCGTCCCTTCCCAAGTCCAGAAGCCAATTGGTAATGTTTTTCTTAAATGTCTGAAGTTTAAAGTTGTTAAACATACGTAAGTTATCAGTTAGATTCCTATGTAAAACATGACCTATGTAATGGGAATTCGTGACCGAGTAAGTCTTACTTAATTTTTTTATTAAAACTCCAAGCGATTTTTAGCTGCGCGTCAAACGTTGATGTTCGGTAATTTCGAAAATATCTCGGTAGTTTTTAAAAATATAAATTGCTATGGTCTTGACATAAAATTGTCTCAGATTCATAACCTTAAATTCGTCAAAAATTGTCCCTAGAAAAACAACGGCCTTTGCCCAATGCAGCTTTAAGTATAGATTTAGTATAGATTTTTGAACTATGTTAAGACGTTCAAGAATTTATTTAAATGCACCCCGCCCCCTCCCCATTTGACATGCTCTTTAGTAAGTTATGGTCCTGGATGGTAACCCGTTTACAATGGAGGCTAGACACAATCTTATTAAAGTGATAGAAGGGTTCTGGTGTTTCCAAATATACTCGTAAGACACATTCGGGCGTAATTTTACAACACGCCGCCCAGCTGATATGTTCCTTGACGACGACCTTTTTTTAGGAAAGTAAGAAGTTCTACTAACATAATACCATGACTTTAAGTAAAAGCTTCAGGCTATTTATTTTGTTAGGTATTGTCAACTCTGGGCGGAGTGTTGTAAACTTTACCCCGTATTCGTTCATCCAAATAAACAACAATAGGTACTATTGCAAATCAATAGTAACTTTTACTTTAAATTTTAAACTTTTTCCTGCACTGTTTAAAATCTAAGAGATAACTGTGAAAATGCATTTAACCTTGTCTAAACCTTGTCTATACTAATATTATAAAGAGGTAAAATTGGTTTGTTTGTTTGCATGTAAGAGGCAATCTCAGGAAATACTGAAAAATAGTTTTACTAACAAAAAGCTACACTATCCCTGAGTATCATAGGCTATAATTCATTTTGATGAAAAATTTTTTATTTCAATATTTGTAAATTTATTCGCTAAAAATTCTTAGGTTAGGCCTAGACTGATGAACCCACACATTTATTTACATTTGTTATAATAGCAACCAATTGAATAAAATAACAGATAAAACAGCTGTTTGCTCTAATATTTCCATTAACAGCTGATTTCAAACTTGGAAGCAATTATTTGTATTTCCAACTTTTAGGTTAGTATGTTATTAAAGTGTAGGCCTGAGCCTTGCTGGTTCTTTTAAACTTTACTATAACTGCTGTTATAAAATATACGAAATAATTTGATTTGTACATTTAACATTATTTACCATCATAGCTTTGATAAATATAAGAAGAGAATTAATTATTCTTAAATAACTATTGACATGTTTTGAGACATTTTGCAGTTCTTTAGCTGCAGGATAGCGTTTTATCTTTCGAAGATTTTAATTATAAAATTCATCGTTTTAAATTTATTTTAGGTCGAAAATTTATTTATTTTCTTTCTTTCTTTTTTCTTTGTAAATTAACCCTTAATAATATTACAATTGTAAATTGAGTTTTTTCGCCGTTATTAAGATACTAACGTTATTAATTAAGAACAACACAACAGATGCAGCTATTTAAAGGTTAACAATTTTGCGACTTTATTTAAATCATTTTCTTAGTTTTCATGTAAGGTATAACCTTTTAAGTTAAAAAAAATTGTGTGCTTAAGATCACACGTTAGAAGAGTAAACTTTTTAACACAAACTCACGAAATGAGGAAGCACAATGTCTATTTCACAGGTATTACCAATTAAACATTGTATTAACATTAAAGGGATGACGTAGGACAATCTGTTACACTTATATAACCAATTCAAATACACTAAACTAGCAATGCTTTCGAGGCCTAACCGTCTATGGCGCTAGTATATGGTGACGGACTCTGCTGGTTCTAATCTCGGCAAGACCAAAACTTTTTCAAGCTGAAGGAATAGAGCGTTTCATAAAATGCATGAGAAAATGCGTGACGGCAAAATCCACTACCAGCAAACATAGCGCCGAGGTACCATTATAGAAGTTTACACTTCAAAAATCCTGTAAATAAAACTTCAAGTCCTGACTACAGTTGCCAAATTTTCGTTTCGCCCTACTTCGGTACAAATTTTTAAACGAAATTTGCAATTCTTTCCACAATGTTTGGTATTTAAAAATACCCTGTAAGGCAAACCAACTGAAATAATAACGTTTGCTTTAACAAAGGCCTTTTTAGAAATAAATTTAACGTGTTTTAGCATCATCAGTGTCAAATTCTCATTAGTCTGCTGGAACAAAGACAAAAGGAAGGACAAACTTCAAAGTACTTGCCAGCCAACCCTATATCAACAATGTTAAATTTTAATTAACTTACATTATATTTTACTTGGTTCACATAAGGTAGATTGCTTACTAAATAACAACGTATACATATTTAGTTTTTCAAGACACTTTATTTTACGAGAGTTCGGGTCGTTAATTTTACATGATGCGAACTGCATCCACTTTACATACACATTACTAAATTATTTGTGATGCAAATCTAGAGAGCTGTGGCCAAACTAAGCAGGGATTGGTACGCATGGACGGACTTCACAAATAACGTTCGTGTTTATTGTAATAGGAAATACTGAGTCCGTATATTTAGTTACATGCAAATTGCAAGTTTAATGTACGGTATGTGATTCTATATTACAATACTGTCGATTATAATTACACTGATAGATTCATTATGAGTGTAAGAGTTGATTATCTTGATAACTTAAAATGAAATTATTTGTGTGTATTAGTTTTCTTCCTTAAACTCTTCTGTAGATAAAAAAAGTAAAAATTAAACTGATATTGCAGTTTGTTTGTGTAAATACAATATTTCTTAAGGAGGCAATGTACCCGAAAATATAATTTTTTATAGTTGTAGCTAGACAATATTTGTATTAATTAAAGTGTACTCTAGAACAAGACTAAAAAGAAAATGCGGTACTAATCCACCCCCCAAAAGACGAAGGGGGGAGGGGTTAAAAAAACAATATTCTTGTTTTACAGCATAACCCCTTTTGTGTTGCACCTATTCCAATTTTTTAAACATTATTTTAAAGCTTATAATAGCTATTTACGTACCTTAAGCTGTAAGAGCGCTAATTACAAGCCGAGGGCGAAGTTTGAGGGCACGAGTGCGTTAAAGCCCAAGGCTGTCATGGCGCTTACAGCTTTAGGTACGTACACAACTTTACCCCCCCCCCCCCCCCCTAAGTCAGCACCTCCCTCTTACAACGAGGCATATAAATAACAATGAGACATTACAACTAAATACACATTTATTATTTTATGAAATGGCAAATATTACAACAAATTACATGAATTTACTTGCTATATATGTTGCAAACACAGTTAGAACAGTTTGCAAAGTATACTCCTGAAGAGTTTGGTACCATTTCTGTTACAACCTCGATGTTTGTTGTTGTGTTTTTCAAACTTTTCATCAACTATAATAGGCCGTTATATTAAAACAATAAACTGAGGTTACGTTTGTACGAAAACAACAACTCAGTTATGGCAAAATTGATTGTTTCAAATTAAACAGCTGACGCTGACTACTAGCGCTCTTGCGACCACTTCTCGAACTAGTAGCGGGTTGTAATGAAATAACATGCATTATTACATATCATGGAGCTTCTATTACATATCATGCAGCTTGTAAACAAGAACTTTACACGCCGCTCGGGATAGGGACGTTTAACATGGGGTGGGCGGTAAATAAAATTACAGACTTGAATTTAACTCACTCCGCATGAACAATAGTGCGTTATAAAGAAAAAGCAAAGTGTGTTTTGTCGCTGAATTCAACCCTAATTCAGAAAACACACCAACAAGAATACAAGAAAAGATGTGATTCTTCGTATGACTTACCCTCACCATCCTTTTATGAAAACCCTGTATACTACATAATCTATAAATAAACAAATATAACTTTTGTAGAAATGTATAATAAAATTTGTCATAATTTTACTTTACATAACTATAATGCAGCTGTAACGGTAAATTCAATACAGGTTTCATCAAAATCCTGTGCTTATTTATTGAGGTTAATTCCAATAGTAATAAATAAACAACCAAATTCTCTATATGTTATTTTACACTTTACTCTTCTGTGTTATATATTATATGTGTTAAAGTTTCAAGAAATAAAGATACTAATTAATGTATTAACATACTTCATGAAAACCACAATTTGTCCTGTCAAACTACACGAAATTTCAAGAAAATGGTTGTTTGACAATCAAACTAAACTGAAAACTTGGGACTATTATTTCAAAAGACGGAAAATTGAATTAGTCGTGATTAGTAAAAAGGTTTCTTGATTGTAAAAAATCTCTTTGCCTCTTTTGGTAATTGTTAGTTAAATAGGTTTGTTTTTTCAATAAAAAGTAGTATTATTCTTAATAAACCTCATTATTGCTCCAAGTACATAGACAATTTAGTTAATCCCATTTTACGATATGTATGCAGAGTGAATTTTAAAGCATAGCAACTGTTTTATTTTGAGTGTTTTTGAAATATTAAAAAAAAACAATTGTAAGCAATCACAACAGTTATTCTATGGTGTCTTATTAAATTTAATGGCTGTAAACGTGCAATATTTTGTGTACAAAATTTTACTTCTGATTGATATATACATATTGCATATATATTCATAGTGTCTAGTAAAAATGTTAAAACAATTATTTTTTTTAAAGTGCTTTTGCAACACTAAATGCAAATCCAAGAAGTGCATGTGTAGGAAGACAGTTGTGCTCTGCAACTCAAAATGTCACATATCTTTACCTCTAATAAACGATACACATTTTTTATCTCTCTTTGTACTATACAGGTTTGCTTTTTATTTGTTTTTATTAGGTAGCGGACCGTTTCCTTGCAAAAAGTCAACTTTCACTAACTCAAGGAGGTAAAAGTATACTTTCCCTAGGTATAGTCAACTCTGGCTGGTAAATGTTAATCAAAATTCATAAATTTTTGCTTTTGATGAATTTTTACTGAAAATGCCGGTAAAAGCCGACTTTATCTAGGCAAAGTCAAGTCTTACTGGAGGATCTACTTTTCCTGATTATCTATACTTATAAAAGACAAATACCATTGACTCATCACAGTTTCTCCAAAACCACAAGGCCTACAAACATGAAATTTGGCAATAATACTTTTTATAGGCTCTAGACGCGCACTAAGAAAGGGTTTCCGAAAATTCGAAATTTTTGGGGGGTTTTGGGGGGGGGGTCAAAGTTACTAAATCACGATTTATTAAAACCTTTCGAACGGATTGGAATGAAATTTGGTATGTAGCTTCCTCTGGGGCTATAGGTGCTCGCTAAGAATTTTGTTTAAAAAATTAGAAATTTTAGGGGAGGTTTGGGGGGTCAAAGCTACTACAAAAAACCATGGAACGGATTGGAATGAAATTTTGTATGTAGCTTCCTCTAGGGCCATAGGTGCTTACTAAGAAATGAAAAAAAAATCTAAATTTTAGGGGAGGTTTGAGGGGGGGGGGGTCAAAGTTACTAAAAATCCCCATTAGAAATACATAGTGTAATTTATTTATTGATATAATATATTTTTTGTTAATATACATTTAACTTTGATTTATCTATCCGTGCAAAGCCGGATTGGGCAAGCTAGTTATTTATAAATCTAAAACGTGTTCTAGGGACCATGATCATTTCTCATTTACCACTCCTGACCCTTATGTCTCACCATAAGAGAGACTGCAAAGCTCATCTTTCCTATGGAAATTCGATAAAAAAAGTTTAAAGAAGTATAATAAATATATTTTTCCTATCTGAAGAGAAATCTAAACATGTTAAATTCTACGTTACAAAAATGTTTTACGATGAATTAAACAAATTGGTACAACACTTTGAATTTAAATTTGTGTAATATATATATGGTCTTGCGATAAATGTTAGCTAAAATTGATTAAACTCAAAATAGCGGTACCAAGATGATGATTTTTTTCCAAATGCATCATAAAATGAAATGTTGAAACATAGGAGATCTCCCGGTTACAATTTCTTCATATATAATTTAATTTCGAAATAATAATGCGTTTTAGTAAGTTTCACAGTCCCGTTTTTGAAACACTTTAAAAGAAAAGGCGCAGACACACGTAACAATAATCAATAACATTTCAATATGTATTTAGATTTGATTTATGCATATTAGTTGTCGTAATTTATATGATCATGACATAACGAAAATCCGGAGATCAATTATTCAAATAGAGCGTTATCAACTTCAGCTGTATAAATTAACCATATAATATCCAACCCCATTAATAACATAGGACTGCAGCAGTGCACTATTAGCCCAGAGGCTTGGAGTTATTGCAGCAATGATTGCGTAGAATATTGTTATGTGTTGCTATTTGTTATTTATTTGGAATGTTAATTAAGTGTTTTTAGCTCCCTACGATTGACGAGTAAAGCCTAAACACATGTAGTGTAATGGTTATGTAACACAGTATGTAGATGCGGGTCGATATCCGGGAGTCGTAAGATGCGCATCTACATACTGTGTTATTTAAATGTGTTGTGTTTTGTGTTTTTTGTGTATGTGTATTTAACGTTTTGACGAGCTCCATATATAGAGGGATTTTCTGATGATGAGATACATTCTCGAAACGCGTCAAAAAGTTTTAACGAGTTTTACACTAAGAGGTTCACGGACGAAAAATAAAAGGTATTGTACTTTATTATATATGTTAGTGACCTGTATAGTGGAAAAATTTATTCATTATTCTTTTTTTGTTGAATAAATATCTCCTGTTACTTTTAAAGTATATGGTTAGAACCTGCGCCAATTGTTTGAAACATGACTAACAACTCTGGTCCTCACTCCAAACCCCAGTGAATCGTGTTATGTACAATTAAAACCAAAGAGTAGAATAAGCATTGGTCATCTTGCCTAGAAGAAACTACTCTGTGAGGAATGGATACTCCATTAACGTGTATGACCTCCATTGTTGTAATATGAAGCTAAATTTTATATTTAAGTGAGTGATAATAAGTTACAGTAAAATAAAACAATGTAAAATATTACTTTGTCAAAATGTACAAAATGTAATATTTTGTCTAAATTTACTTCAGTTAGACAAAATTCAATCTTATTTACAAAACTTAAAACGCACAAATATAATAATTACTGTTATAAAATTATCCCTTACATATTGAATTATTCCTAGAATTCTATGTAGAGTGCATACACTAATACCTCACTCAAAATCATTAGTCATTAAATAAATAATGCTTAAATTATAATGGTCACTATTTTTCACATTCTTATTATGAGATAATATTATTATAGTAGCCTATATTAATATTATAATAATTATAATAATATATTATTATATACTATGTAGCGTATATTCCCTCTCCACGTGCTTACTTGTCTATGTATACTACGTATCGCCTATTCCCTCTACACGATCTGACTTGTGTCTTCGCAAAAAGTTTGCGTGACTCGAGATTTCAGAAATATAGTCAAGCGAAAGTGCCCAACGGGCCAATATAAAATAACTGGTCACTTCAAAAATAATAAAGAGTAGGCTTTCGAATTTTGAAGTGTAAACTTCTATAGGCGTACCTCCTCTAACGGACGGTGAATCGGACTTTACCGTTACGCTTTTCCATCACGCCCTACTATATATAGTACACATGAGATATAGCAGTATATATAGTTTACTTGGTAATACCTCTGAAATGGACATTGTGCTTCTTAATTTCTTAAGTTGTTTTAAAATAGTTTACTTGTTTACTTGGTAATACCTCTGAAATGATCATTGTGCTTCCTCATTTCGTAAGATGTGTTAAAATAGTTTACTTGGCAATACCTCTGAAATTGGTATTGTGCTTCCTCATTTCGCAACTTGTGTTAAAATAGTTTACTTGGTAATACCTCTGAAATGGACATCGTGCTTCCTCATTTCGTAAGTTGTGTTAAAATAGTTTACTTGGTAATACCTCTAAAATGGTCATTGTGCTTCCTCACTTCATAAGTTGATTTAAAATAGTTTACTTGGTAATACCTCTGAAATGTACATTCTGCTTCCTCATTTCGTAAGTTGTGGTTTTGTTCAATAGAACTGGATTTTTTTTAAACGCTCCAGTTGAGTTGTGTAGGCCTATATAAGTGTAACAGATTGTCCTATATAATAGGCTTAATCTGTTAATGTTAATACAATTATATTAATTAGTAATACCTCTGAAACAGACATTGCGCTTCCTCATTTCGTAAGTTGTGTTAATTAATAAAAAGTTTACACTTCTCCCGTGTGGTCTTAAGCACACAATTACATTTTTTTCTGATGAACTCGTCCGAGCGAATTAAAAAAACAACGTGTGTATCAAATTTTTACCAAATCGGATGTAAAATGCTGCCGCTAGAGTGCGAATATATATATATACATATTTTTGAATGACACCCTAAAACGTGTTCTTTAAACCATGATCGGTGCTCATTGAGGACTGCCGACCTTATGTCTCGTTACAAGAGCCACGGCAATAGCTCATCTTTCCTATAGAAGTTCGCTAATAAAACAAGTCCGTAGAAGACATTTTCTTTTATTAAATACCTTCCTTTAATTTAAAAACAATTACTCTCAGCATCAAGCAATTGTATAAATTTGTTCTTTTTCAGTAAAATGTAATTAGTGACAACGTCGGACTATTAGCACAAAAGAGAGAAAATCTAATTAGTCTAGATTACAAAGAAGGTTTTCTTAATTGTAATAATGTTTCGGGAAATAACTGGGTCTGCATTTTCTGATGTAATTTAGCCTTAGAAGTGTCTTTGAGAACTTAAGTGGGGTTTATTTGCTAAACTAAATAATAATAAGCCAAATGAACTACATTTATTGTATTTAATTTCAGTTACAATTTCAATTAATGCAGATACAACTAACAACCTATAATCAACAGCTATGAATAAGAGAAAAACTGTTTATAAGCTAAACATTGTAATAAATCTGCAAAGTTTCTACATTCTAATTAGTAAGGCATCACTGTGGTGCCTGGCTTTTTTAAATCTCTATATATAAAAGCAAAATACCACTTACTCACTCACTGACCCACTCATCACGATTTCTCAAAAACTAAAGAACGGATTGAAATGAAATTTGGTATGTAGCTTCCTCTAGGGGCATACGTGCTCACTAAGAAAGGGTTTCAAAAAAATCGTCATTTTAGGGGGGGGGGGGGGTTGGGGCGATCAAAGTTATTTAAAAACGATTTCTTCAAAACTACCAAACGGATTGTAATGGAATTTGGTATGTAGCTTCCTCTAGGGCCATAGGTGCTCACTAAGAAAGGGTATGGAAAAATTCGAAATTTTAGGGGTTGTTTGGATGGATCAAAGTTATTAAAAAACGATTTCTTCAAAACTACCGAACGGATTGGAATGAAATTTGGTATGTAGCTTCCTCTAGGGCCATAGGTACTCACTAAGAAAGGGTATGGAAAGTTTCGAAATTTTAGGAGGGGTTTGGGGGATCAAAGTTACTAAAATCATAATTTCAGATGTTTTATTGTTATGACAATAGTGCTTTTATTATTTAAGATCTATATATATATAAGCCAAATACCACTCACTGACTGAACACTTAAAAAGAATACAATTACGTTAAAAAGACTGAAAATACCAACCACCACGGGCCAGCTAGTACAGTATAACTATTTTCACACTAACAAAACATATTTATGTATGATAAAATGCTGCAAAATGGTTAAAGTGCACCAAAAAAACAATAAAATAGCGAATTTCAAGGAGATAGCTATTGGAATGACTCTTATGTTGATACCTAATTTTGGGAGTTGTCGATGAGCACCGATCATGGTCTCCAGAACACGTTATAATCCAATAATCCGAGGTTTCAAGGTCGAGGTGCAGACTCGCAAAGCACACTCCAATAATCCGAGGCTTCAAGGTCGATGTGCGAGCGGAACGAAGCGTAGAACGCGATAATGGCTGGAGAAAAATCTACCACAGTGCCTTCGTTAGAAGACCAATTTGGTTCAAACCCCAAACCGAATAAACTTAATTTTGCAAAATTGCTTAACTCACTTCACCGGTTCGGATACGGGATCAAATTATTTTTATAATTAAAAATAATTTTTTTCAATTTTTTGGCGTTTCATTTTGTAAATGGGTGTTTTATTTACAACGTAAAGTTGTTTCCCCATAAAAGAGCGAGAGGTTAGCCTGAACTGATTGTTGAGTTTAGTTTAACCCTTCAAAAGGCTTTTGTATGAAAATTTAATGAAGTTACTTTTCTGGTTTATTTTAATGAAATGCAAATTTAATACCTACAATCGAATGTTTCAGTGGACCAAAGTATTATTTAGATTTAACGTTATAAAAACATGACTACCAATGAATATACCAAATTAATATCAAATTAGCACTGTCAATATTCAACAAAGGATTTTTGTTGAATTTTACAACAAAACGAGTTTTTACGCTGCGAGCGAGACAAAGCAGTACTTGAGCCGTTACTGGAGGCTGAGTGCAAACATATTCTACAAATTCTGTTCAACACTTTCATGAGTAGACCAATTTCGCAAACTGCTGGTTGAAACCCTTTAACATGTAAACTTAATTTTGGAAATTCTCGCAACTCAATTTAACGGTTCAGAACGAATTATTTTAATATTTTGTAAACTACCAATTGGATACTAATACCGATATTATAAAACATAAAACTAACATAAGCATATTTACATAGATATCGAAAGTAAAGGAAAGGAGGATTCTTAGTGTCTTCTTAAAATTCCAACGTATGCCAAAAAATAAATAAAATAAATCACAGTCAATGCAACAAGGGACGTATTAACAGTAAAATGATCACAAGCATAATTATATACTTCGAAATCCAATGTTAGGCGAAAAACTATTTTTATAAAAATGTAACTTACTATGCCAATAAGGAAGTTTATTTAAAATGAAGCTAAATAAATTTCCAAACATAACGGTAGTAAACAAAAATGACAAAAACAATAGCAATGTCCTATTAAGAAATTGGAAAATTTAAATACAGATGAAAGATGCAACAAAGGAAATTTTAGGAAATGTGTACGTTGGAAATTTAAGTAGACACTTAAAAGGCCTTCTTAACATAGGATGATTATGTGAATTTTATTTTTTAAATAATACCAAGGAGAGGAAGTAAGAGCTTAGCGTTCGAAGCATACAGGGGTCTTTTGAAATAAATAAATGTAGAAAAGTTTTTACGACGGTTTTGGTGGCCAGGAATTACTAAACTAAAATAAATAATGCTTACATTCTGTCTTTAATAGATATTTCTTTGAAATCTAACCCTTGAGAAAAACATAAATAATGTAATTGGTTATACTCAACTTTTATTATAAGCACTTTACAACAATGAAAAGTTGAATTAAAAAGTTTGAGAACGCCTATATTATGTAATAGCTCTAACATTTTTATTTTGGTCGAATCGTTCTAATGTTGTCCAATGTTTATAATTCTTACTAATACAGTAGAACTACAGTTATCCGAATCAATTGGGACCCCCCATTCGGATAATCACATACTGCGGTCGCGTATCCACGTTTTATAACTTTAACGTTCGAGTACTATCATCGCGTTAACACGTTCACTGCTAAGGACGCACATGTGAGCTTGACACTGAACACTATGAGAAGTGGCCGACGCAGAGGGCATTGCACGCCAACCCCCTTATTGGGAGTATTTTCAATACACAATACATTGCGTGCTT
>JAGFPH010002380.1:166296-201901 GCA_018207615.1 Philaenus spumarius | reverse complement strand
TTCAGGTTTTATTTGATCTAATATGCACGGGCTACAGTAATCAAACTATAGCACTTGATGGCGACACTGAGGATGGCGACATTGTCGTTGAAACGCGTTTGAAAATAGTAAAAGTATTTGTTGTGAGATTTTGTATTCAGGTTTTATTTGATCTAATACAATAAAGTTTTATTAAAACGTTGTGGGTTAAAACCTTAATTTCAAAACATGTTTAATTTTTAAATGAATATTGAGTGACCAAACCACCAAATAGAGATTTCCACGAGAGATTTTCAAATACGGGTCTATATTCGGAAACGGTCAATCTGTTAATTTTAATTCACTCCAAAAAAATCGCCTGTTAGGGAGTCCGTCTCATATAAGAAGTAGATATATGGTTAAAAGTAAGCTAGTTGTTAGCGAATTTCCATAGGAAAGATGAGCTATTGTAGTGAATCTTATGGTGTGACCTAAGGTCGGGAGCACCGATCATAGCCCACAGAACTAGTTTTGGTGTGTCGTTAAAAACTATATATGTGTGTTCGCACTGAAATGGCCGCATTTTACATACGATTTGGTCAAAATTTGGCAGACATGTTGGTTTTCTAAGTCCCTCGGACGAGTTCGTTAACCCAAAACATCCAACAACCGGAAGTACGTTTCTGACAGGAAGTGTCTATTTTTGAGATTTTTTGTACTAGGATGAAATTTTTTTGAGTTTTATCTATACTAATATTATAAAGAGTTAAAGTTTTTTTTTCTTTGTTTGTTTATTTGTTTGTATGTAGGAGGTATTCTCTGGCACTACTGAACCGATTGAAAAAATAGTTTTACTAATAAAAAGCTACACTGTCCCTGAATAACATAGGCTATAATTCATTTCTATAAAACCCTTTTTTTAGTTCAATATTTGTAAGTTTAGTAGGAAAAAATTCTTAGGTTATGCCTAGAATGATAAACCAACACGTGTATTTACATTTATTACCATAACAACCAATTGAATAAAATAACAGATAATATAGCTGTTTGCTCCAATATTTCCATTACCATTACCAGCTGATTTCAAAATTTGAAGCAATTATTTTTGTATTTCTAGCTTTTAGGTTAGGGTTTTAAAGTGTAGACATGAGTCTTGCTGGTTCTTTTGACCATTATTATAACTTCTGTTATAAAATATAAGAAATAATTTAATTTGAACATTTAACATTATTTACCATCTTAGTTTTGAGGTTATTATTAATCCTACACCTTTATTATAAATAAAACATAACATATGTTTTTAGAAGGTTAAATTGGGGGTAGGCGTGCGGAGGACGCAGGGGTCTCCCCTAGTGTTAAAATATAAATACAGGAGATTTTTCTGCACATTTTGTTTATTTTCACGGCCTTATAGCCCGTCTGGTCCCCCCAAAATCGATCGAAACGTAACCATAAAACTACCCGTTAAAATCCACGTGGTTAATTTGACCGTGGGGACAGCTTATTGTTCGCTGCGAGCGAAACGAAGCAGTCCGTGATCAGAGGTGGCAAGGTAGGGGAGCAAACTCGCAAAGCGATTTTTCCTGTGCGAGCGGAACGAAACAGCGCGTGACCCGCGGCTTGAGGCTGAGGTGCAAACAAATTCTGAATATTGCATACACGCAGGCAGCTATTCAGCGCCTTCGAGAGTAGACCAATTTCCCAAATAGTTGGTTGAAACTCTTAACCTTATAAACTTAATTTTGGAAATTCGCTCGACCCACGGTTGAGCTGCGTGATCGGATTATTCACTTTATTTCAGCTAACTGAAAATTATTTTAAAAAATTGGCAGAGATGGTTTTGATAAATAGGGTTTTGTATAAAACTGACGTAAAATTAAAATCTGTAGAGACGATTTAGAGAAAGTATGACATTTATTACAACATAAGTTCTCTATACACAAATTTCTAAATCTCTGTATTTATGCGCTCAATTCGAAATCGGTAGAAACGATTTTGAGAAAAAACATAGCTTTTTGTTGTGCTTTATTATTGATTATACTGCAACAGGAATACTGTATATTGGAAACTACTTTATATGTAAAATTTTGTAAACAAACTATTTCCCTAACATTTTCCTTATCATTACGTTCCGTTAATCGGCATCGTTTCATATTTTCATGTTTTTCGTACAAACTTCGGATTAATGTCAAACTGAATAGTTTACGCAAGTTTAGTCCGGCCTATATAGTGACTTGTCCGAACACCCTCCCGGCCATTGTCAACCGATCCTTGCACAGTACAGTCCCGGCTGTGTCGCTGTGTCGAGGGTTGTGACTGTACACACTATGCCCCAGGTGGTCGCGACCCTTCAAGTCCCCACGGCGCCTACACGCCCTACATTCCGCTAAACCCATCACTGCTCACTGCTCAGTGTTCACTCACTACCGAGCTTCGATCTTATTTATAGTTTAGCGCTACTGGTCGATTATATAACTTCAAGTAAACGAGTATTTGCAAATAAGTTACTATGTATTTGTCAAATAGATTTATTAACAACAATAATCGAGTAATGACAAAACAATTCTGAACGATTTCGAATGTAGAATAAAAAACGTGAATTTCACTAAAAATACACATGGACCTATTCTGTAATTTATAAAATTCCTTTTTTTTGTAAAATAAAATTCTCGACCTGGACAAATTCAATATTTCGTGGGTTCGATCGTAAACAAAAAGGTAATTGCGTATTCAATTGATTCGTGTGATACATTATGCAGGGTCAGTAAAACTTATGAAAACGACTTAATATTTTCGAAAGAAATGGATTGTTTAGAATTTTCTCCGGTACACAATTTTATTTGATAACTAGGGGAAACCCGTGCGTGCTCCGCACGCCAACCCCGTGGGAACCTTCTACACACATAATCATGTTATGTTTTCTTCATAATAAAGATGTAGGATTAATAATAACCCCAAAGCTAAGGATCGTAAATGTTCAAATCAAATAATTATTTCATATATTTTATTTCAGCAATTATAATAGAGGTTAAAAGAACCAGCAAGGCTTAGGCGTAAACAATAAACGGTATCAGGAAACTGACACATACTTTCTCCCTCATTATAGGAACTTTATTTTTTATTTTTAAGAGTAATTTTCCCATAAAAACCCTTAAAATAACGGTAAAACCAACTTTTCTCAAAAACGGCTCGAACGATTTTGATCAAAATTTTACAGTTTATAGTACTTTAGGTCCCTAATAAACTATAAAATTTTAATCAAAATCGTTAGAGCCGTTTTTGAGAAAAGTTGATTTTTCCGTTATTTTAAGGGTTTTTATGGGAAAATTACCCTTAAAAATAAAAAATTCACAAAATTGAAAAAAACGCCTGGAGATACCGTGGATTAATACCTCCATACCAAATTTCATCAAAATCGGACGACTGGTTTAGGCTCTAGGTCTGATAACATCCACACAGACACACAGACACACAGACACACAGACACACAGACACACACACAGACATCACTCCGAAAACCACTTTTTTAGGTTCAGGGGGACCCAAAACGGATATTTCCACCAAAAACTCAAACTCGAAAATTTTGACGAATACAATACTTTCTCCATATACTATGGTATAGGGGGAGAAAGTAAAAAGGTAATTGCGTATTCAACTGATTCGTGTGATACATTATGCACGGACAGTGAAACTTATGAAAACGACTTAATATTTTCGAAAGAAATACCGTATGAAGAGAAATGGATTGTAGAACTTTCTCCGGTACACAATTTTATTTGATAACTAGGGGAAACCCCTGCGTGCTCCGCACGCCAACCCCGTTGGAACCTTCTACACACATAATCATGTTATGGTTTCTTCATAATAAAGATGTAGGATTAATAATAACCCCAAAGCTAAGATGGTAAATGTTCAAATCAAATAATTATTTCGTATATTTTATAACAGCAGTTATAACAAAGGTTAAAAGAACCAGCAAGGCTTAGGTCTACACTTTAATAAAAACATAATCCAAACATTAGAAATACAAATAATTGCTTTAAAGTTTAAAATCAGCTGTTAATGAAAATATTGGAGCAAACAGCTGTTTTATCTGTTATTTTATTCAATTGGTTGCTATGGTAATGAATGTAAATACATTCAAGTAATATGTGTTGGTTCATCAGTCTAGGCCTAACCTAAGAATTTTGTCCGACTAAATTTACAAATATTGAAATAAAAAATGATTTTATCCAAATTAATTCTATCCTATGTTATTCAGGGATAGTGTAGCTTTTTATTAGTAAAACAATTTTTTCAATCGGTTCAGTAGTTCCCAGAGATCACCCCCTACATACAAACAAACAAATTTTACCTCTTTATAATATTAGTATAGACTAGCTGGTACCTGGGGTTTCGCTCGTAGATGTGATTAAACAAATTAAAGGGCTATCGGGTAAATATTGTGCCCTACCATTAGATGCAAGAAAAAAGATTTTATCCGAGTTCCATGGCAGGAAAACGAACAATGAGTTTCGACCAAATCGATCTATATGTATCCCTTTTAGGCAAACGTAAATTATTAGCTATTCACTAATAAACGCTAAAAAATTTCATGTCCGCCAGTTTGTTACTCATGACTCCCGAACGAACATAAACATTACAAATCAGGTTTTGATGTGTATTTACGAGTGCATTCCACATTATTGTATACTGTTTTTATATATTTATTAACGGTTAAACCAGCGTATACAGTAAATTAAAACACAGACGATCTTGTCAAAGTGTTAGGCTTTTTATCTAAATCAGTTGTTTTATTTATAATGGTCACGTCCGTTCGCAAAACCGCTATTTTTGTCAGAAATGTTTACATTTTTTCAATTTTTAAACAGGAACCCTAAATATTTCCGGTATAACAAGTGGCCCAAATTAATCTCTGAAAAGTCCTGTACATGGAAATGAAAGTTTCGTCAAAAGTGGTTCAGCCATTCCGGAGATTAGCCCGTACAAACAAACAGACAGACAAAAAGTTAAACAATGCATGTTTAGGTTTTGGTAAAGTGTTAATAACCACATGAGCTTAGAAAAAAGTATGTATTTCGAAATCTCAGACACTTCAACTTTATTATAGACTAGTGATCCCCGTGAAAAATCACAGGGGAATTAATTAGATACACATAAAATAAGAAATACAGTACATAATTTATACAAAATTATATTTAAAAACAACACACTTTATCTTATCTAGGCCTACCTAAAACTATATTGACGGGAATTTTTAACTCGGTAAATGTGTACAATTATAAGGATTATAAAACTGTAGGAATATTAAATTGGTTAACATTTTGTATTACCGGTATGTATCTTTTCTTATATAAAATGCAATGTCCTGACTGATGATCAACGCAGAGCCGATTCTATTAAAGCTAGAGACTTGAAATTTGGAAGGTACATCCGTCCAATAATGTAGAGGCGTACTAAGAAAGGATTTTGCAAAATTTTGAATTTAAAGGGTAGAAAATGCGAAAATTCATCCCTCCCATAAGCAGCCATATAAAAGATGAAACAGCTGATTCGTATTTATTAATGTGTTATTCTGGTTACTATGGTGATAATTCCAAACTCTTTCAAAAAAAGTGTGTTGATTTTATAATAATAGGCCTAACCTAAAATTGTGTTAAACCTTTGGTCCAAATAAGCTGTTTTATTTATAATGTGTAACAATAATATAATGTTAAATTGTAATATTAGATGTTTGAATTATTATATTTCATAGGTTTTAAAGGCCTAACCTAAAATTGTATTAAACTTTTGATTCAAATCAGTTGATTTATTAATTATGTGTAACAATCATTAGGCCTATGTTGAATTACACGGGATACGAATTACAGGATGTTGAATTACAGGGGAAAAGAATTACAGGCTTTCAAAGTTTCAAATTAAGCAATAGCGAAGCATTGCCGGGTCCACTAGTGTTATTATATACATTTAAAGAAAGATAAAAGTATTATCTTTTAATTGCTTTTTATTTCATATTGATAGATCAAATAATTTAGAAGTTGTTAATATTATAGTGAAGAAATTAATAATCGAGTATGTTTATATATTATACGAAGATGTACGAATGTTTCCGAAGCTAAGCGAATAAGTATTTTTTCTTTAAATTTGTATAAACGAATATTTTGTATTTATATGCAGTTTATAACCTCAAAGTAAATATTATTATAACGTATTATAACATACATTAGGCCTATATATATACAAGAAAGATAAAAATATTATCTTTTAATTGCCTTTTATTTCATATTGATAGATCAAATGATTTAGAAGTTATTAATATTATAGGCTATACTATTGATGGAAGTTGTAAACATAACCCCAAAGTATAATCTACGCTAGGTTTTGTTTGCGAATTACAGATGAAGGGTGAAATCAGTTATATTATTAAGTTAAACGAATAGGTATTTCTTCTTTAAATTTGTATAAACGAATATTTTTATGATAAAAGGTTGAATTTATATACAGTTTATAACCTCAAAGCAAATATTATAACGTATAATAATTATAACATACATTAGTTGTATAACTCATATTTAAACAAATCAACTTCATAAGAAATTATAACGATTGAAGTTGTAAACATAACCTCAAACTATAATATATAAGTTGTAAGTTATATAAGTTTATATACTGTGTTTACAGATGATGAGTGAAATCAGCTGTTATATTAAATGTTACTCCACGTACGTACGCTTGTTTTTATAGGAGTATACGTCTACTACTAATCCTGATTCATCCCACCCCATCGTCAGGATTTTAAAAACACACAAGTCATACGCATATTCGAGTTGTGTGTTTTTTAAATCCTGATGATGACCGGACAGCCCAAAACTGCAGTTGAAATGAGGTAAGGCACTTAGAAATTGGGATTACCAAAATTAAAGTACAAAATGATAGTAAAGAAATTAAAGCAATTGCATTGTATCTCTATGAGTGCAACTTAATGTAATGCATGGTGAAAAGTGGAGCGATATCGCTGGCAATTGCTATCCATTCGCCTAATCCATCATCCAAGAAAGTAAAACTCCTTCGTCAAGCGTTCCGTACTGCCAACCGTCCCGAAAGTTTTACCGAAATTACAACAATAAAAATGACGCTAACCACTGACAACAACCATGGCGGAAAGAATTCAATTTCGATTGGTGGTCCAATGATTTGAGGACAAAAACCCACTGTTCACACACATTAAATTATTTCTCATAATTTTTCTACACAAATATTGATCAGCTATAGACTGTATGTATTCAAGAAGAAGTTCGACTTACTGACTTAGTCATAACAACGTACAGCCAAAACTATGATAGCATTTGCAGGGTACCTCATACCACAAGTACATTAAGAAAGGATTTTGCAAAATATTGATTTTCAGGGTTGAAAATGGTCAAAATATAGGGTTCACTCCAACCCTATAACAGATAAAACCACTGTTTGTAATCAAAACCTTAGCAAAATAATTCTAGGCGTGGCCTATTCTGCACCAAGACGCGTTTGTTGAATGCATTTACATTCATTACCATAATAACCAACTTGGAAAATTTAAAATCACTTAATTATTTTTCAGAACCAACAGTTTTTTAGGTAAGGTAAATGCAATAAAAATAAACATAAACAAAAAATAAACGAGAAAGGCTTACTGTATTATAATTCAAACATCTGTTACATCACAAATAATTCGACCGAGCAGCTGAACAGCTGAAATGAGTTGAGCGAATTTCCAAAATTAAGTTTATATGTTTTAGGGTTTGAACCAACTATTTATTAAATTGATCTACTTACGAAGGCGCTGAATAGCTGCCAACGTGTGCGATATATGCAAGTAGAATTTGTTTGCACCTATGATGACACGCGCGCTCCTTGATTCCAATCGACCTTCGGCCTCGGATTATGGACTGCTTCGCTTCGCTCGCACCGTACAAACTCGGCCGTCGGCCCCGGATCAGTAGATGCACCGACGGTAAAATCTCCCACGTTTATTTGAACCGGGTACTTTAATGGTATTTGATTGATTTTCTGGGCGAGCTTTCAGGTCGTGTGAAAAACAAAAAGTGCACAATAATATCCTACATGCATTTTTTTAGATAAAACCCCAAACAAGTTTCTTTCGGTACGAAAAAACTAAAAAAATAGTTACTTCCTGTCAAAAAACGTGCTTCCGGTTGTGGATTTTTTTGGCTAACGAACTCGTCCGAGCCACTTAGACAACCAACGTTTGTACCAAATTTGGACTAAACCGGATTTAAAATGCGGCCGTAAGAGTGCGAACATATACAGGGTGTCCCCGAACTCTCTGGACCCCTTTCGTGGATATGTTCCTGGGATTCAGACAAACATATTTCACAATATAAACATGGGTTAAATATAAACATATTTAAAATAATGTTCTAATTTTTCGTACAGTGATAAAAGGTTACGCAACAAATAGGTATACAAAGTTTGAGCTCAATATCTTTTCTACTTCCAAAAATATTAAGTATTTTGTAAAAAACACATACAGACAGACAGACGAAAAATAAGCACCGTAGACCCATGTTTATATTGTGAAATATGTTTGTCTGGATCCCAGGAACATATCCACAAAAGGGGTCCAGAGAGTTCGGGGACACTCTGTATATTTATATACACAATTTTTAATCACACCCCAAAAAGTGTTCTCGGGAACATGATCGGTGCTCATTTATTACTTCCTCCCGAAATTAGGCCTAACCTTAGTGGCGATTTATAAATTTTCCTAAAATATTGCAGACTCCTAATAAGAGGTTCGTATTTCAATTCATAGAAGGATAAAGTTTTCACATTAGTAAATTATTTTGTTTCGTTCAGAGATTTTGTAACGAGCATAGTTATGGAACGCTTGAAGTGTTTTGGGTGAAATCGTTATTACACACCTAAGAATTCATAGTGTTCACAAATAATTACCCCGGTACTAAAAACGCGCGGGTCATTAATTATGGGCTATCGCCCAGCCCATTGTGCTGAAAAAGTTTAACGTACTCGAAACATTTTGCTAACAGTTTTCTTTACGGACCCTCGTTTTTCATTACCCGTGACAATGTGTAATCTAGCTTGGAATTAAGGTCCGTTGTCTCACTGCGAGGCTGAGTATCGAGTATAGATTTTGACCATAGATTTCCAGGAAACGGCCCTTGCCACCCGCTGGGGTGGGTCGCGACAGTTTCGCGGTAATGAAAGGCTCTCCCTCCCCTAACACCCTCGCCATACGTCCACTACGCGGTTTAAGATGGCCGACTTGGGTAGCCTACTCGGGTACAGTCTTATCTTGTTACAACTATCCACTAACCCGGTATTGATTTATCGGATAATGTGGAATAAAATAGATATTAATTAAAATAAAATGTGATTTTAATGCAATTCATAATGAGTTTCGTTTGATCCTTCTTGTCCTGTCAAAATTAGTTCCCTTCTCTAGTGTAGCGGTAACCTTTGCGAATCTATAAATATAAATAAAATTGAAGTGTCTGTGATTTCAATATCTAAGCTTATTTCTAAGCTCATATAGTTATTCACACATTACCAAAACATAAACAAACGTTTATTGACTGTCTGTCTGTCTGTTTGTCAGGTCTAATCTCCGGTATGGCTGAACCGATTTTAACGAAACTTTCATTAACATGTAGAGGACTATTCAGAGAATATTTCAGGCTACTTTATATTACTTTCTTCCCCTTATACGCAGTGTAAGGAGAAAGTATTGTTTTCGTCCAAATTTTCGATTTTGAATTTTTAGCGGAATTATCTGTTTTGGTGCTTCCTAAACCCCAAAATATTGTTTAGTGGAATTATCTGTGTTGGTGCTCCCTGAACCCAAAAATATTTTTAGTGGAATATTTGTTTTGGTGCTCCCTGAACCCAAAAATATTTTTAGTGGGATATTTGTTTTGGTGCTCCCTGAACCCCAAAAGTGTTTTACTTTCTCCACCCTATACGTAGTAGCCTATATGGAGAAAGTATTATTTTGGTGATGTCTGTCCGTGTGTCTGTAAGGATGTGTACAGAGCTGGAGACCATACCAACGGTCCGATTTTGATGAAATTTGGTATGTGTAGTACTGGAATATCTCCAGGCGTTTTTTTCATTTTCCAACTTTTGGATTTTAAGGGGTTTTACCCCCCAAAAATGGCCAAAAACGAGAAAAATCTAAATTTCTCAAAAACGGCTCTAACGATTTTGATCAAATTTGGTTTATTTGTAGCCCTTAATGTACCCTACCATATGCAAAAAACCGCATCTTTCTAAAAATTCTTGTTTATGTAATAATAATAATAATAATAACTGATTTTTGGGGTTTTTGGCCAAAAAGGGGTCGTTTTTCAAAATTTGTCAAAACCTTATTTCGTGCGTCCATACAGGCCTAATTGACATGTTTGGTGCAAATTTGTTCGAAATCAATCGAATAGTTTTAATAATAATAATAATAATAATATTTATTAGTTATTATTTTGAATGAAACTAATATGAAACTTAATATGTATATTACATACATCTAATATTTTCCATGGTTTGTCCTACTTTTGCAATTCTAAATAACCACCTCCTACGCTACTCTTGGGAAGGTATAAAGTTTCAACTGGGAGAAAGTATGTGGCAGTTATCTGGTACCGTTTATTCCAAAAATATTAAAAATTCCTGATAAAGAATTGAAAAATGTACCTACAAATTATGGACAAAATAATTGATTTTGTGGACAAATGTTGGGTATATTGCGTATCTATTTCGATTTATGTCTTACATTATGTACAAGTCACAGTCACTCCCACCATCCAACTTTGATCCAAGAGCCTCTGTCCTAATCAATCATCATTTCCTTAAAAATTGTGAAAAAATGTAAAAATTATGAACAAAATTAGGGATTTTTTAGTTTGCATTGGCGTTACCGTAAGCCACTTTAGGGATTGGCGACCTGAAGCAGAGCCCCTAGTATTAAAAAAATGTGTTTCGACTATCTAAGTAAATCTAGACGTAAAGAAGCGCCTTCCGACATTTTATGTGTACAGACATATTTTTCTTTATTTTAATCCGTGTAACCACTCCTGATAAAATAATATCCGCGCTTACACCAGTATATTTAATTAAATATCAATCTTTATATGAATTTCTTTGTTTGAATTTTGGTCTGTTTACACTATAATTCCAACAAAATGTGCTACCTTTAAAATTCAATAAAATTTAAAAACAAATTTGTTATAATTTGGCCAAGCGAGTTTGCACTAATTTTGCCATAGGAAAGACGAGCTTTTGCAGTGACCCTTATGGCGAGTCGTAAGGTCGGGAGTAGTAAATGAGCACCGATCATGGTCCCCAGAACACTCTTTGGGGTGTCATTAAAATTTGTATATTTATGTGTTCGCACTCTAGCGGCCACATTTTAAGTCCGATTTGTTACACACTTTGGTTGTTAAATCGCTCGAGTTCGTTAGCCGAAAAACAAAACAACTGACGGGTTGTTTGTCCTGGGTTTTTTGACAGGAAGTAATTAACATTTTTTTTGAGTTTTCGTACTAGAATGAAACTTTTTTATTGTTTTATAGAAAAAAATACATGTACACAACACTTTTTGTTTGAGAAAGCGATCGCGATTCTAGCGCTTCGCTCTATAGCAGTATCTGAACAGCGCAATTCTTGCAGCTGAGTACTGTGAGATTGTCTCACTTAAAACCATTTTATAAATCCATCTTTTGTAATCGAGTGCTGAGAAAAAACTGAATACTGTGTTCTTTATAAAATTTCGGATCCGGCTTGCGATTCACTTTTAACTGTACACTTTTTATTTTGTAATAAAAAGTTCAAACTTAGTACTTACACAAGTCAATTACGTGACGAATGAACTGGATTTTAAAAATGTTGAAACGCAAAACGGATGTGTATTGCGACTATGGTTAAAACGAGACCTTCGAAACAATTTTATGATAAAATAAATGGTACCAGAAACTGGCACATACTTTCTCACAAACATATTTAAATTATTAAACAGATTCACAGTGACTTCATAATTGTAGGTGGTAGGAGAGGGGATTTTAAACTAGGGTATTAACTAATAAATATTATTATTATTAGCTAGAGATAAAATTATTCGATCGATTTCGAACAAATTTGCACCAAACACGCCAATTAGGCCTGTATAGATGCACGAAAAAAGGTTTGGAAAATTTTAAAAAACAACCTCTTTTATGGCCAAAAGACCCCCAAAAATCAGTTATTATTATTAGCTAAATGGGAATTTTTAGAAAGATGCGGTTTTTTGTGCATATGGTAGGGTACATTAAAGGCTACAAATAAGCCAAATTTTATCAAAATCGTTAGAGCCGTTTTTTTATAAAAAAATAATAACTGATTTTTTGGGAGTTTTTTTTGCCAAAAAGGGGGTTGTTTTTCAAAAATTTTTTAAACCGTGTTTCGTGCATCTATACAGGCCTACTTGACATGTCTGGTGCAAATTTGTTTGAAATCGATCAAATAGTTTTCGCTCTAGCTTTGTATACTTACAGACATACATACAGACAGACATTTTGTAAAATCACTTTTTTGGACTCAGAGGGTCCCAATCGGATATTTCCACAAAAATCTCAACATCGATTTTTTTTGTTGCGATAACTATACTTTCTCTATACTATAGTATAGTGAGAAAGTAACATAAACGAAATAAATGGTTTTAAATTTAACATTGCTCTTACGGGATAAAAATCCAAGATGGCCGCCACTACAGCATACCCTTAACTTCGCAAAGCCTTGTAATTAGTTACTACGAGCAATGAATAGGTCTACTTAACACTAAGTGTTAAGTATTCATTGCTACTAGTTATCGGTAAATTGGAAGATTTTACCTGAACTCTAACTTTGGGGGACGTTTCCACCTCGTCTTTGCCGTAGAACTGACATCGTTATCTTAGTTGTAACTAGGGACGCGCGGGGTTTAGAGGTGCCTTTTAATTTATATTAAACGGCGTTCTGAGGTGGAACCAAACAATAGGAATCTGGAAACACTTTATAATTTAGTTCCTACATTATAGGCTGCGTACGTAAGAAACATTTTTAGTTTTGATAGGCGAGGTATTATGAATAATTCGACGTAATGGATACTCGCTTTGTTAAGAAGAGAGGGGGTGGGAGAGAGAGGAAGCGGGCAACGCTAAGACTTGACGGAATCGGATGAGGGTTAGCAGTGTGAGCACTGAGCAGATGCCGCGGGCTCGGTGGCGTGTTATGGACAGGGGCACATCTCATGCAAGGACGTTCAGGATGTAACGCGACGTCCAGCCTCACTGTGATATTCCATCTCAAAGTAATGCGATCTCGCAGATGAACGGGTTTCAACCAACTATTTGGGAAATTGGTCTACTGAGAAAGGCGCTGAACAGTACGAAATATGTTAACAGAATTTGTTTGGACCTCAGCCTCCAGGCCCGGCTCACGCGTTGTTTTTTTCCTCTCGCAGCGACCTCGGATTATAGACTGCGGCACCCCGGTTCAGAAACTGCCAAGAAGATAAAATCCCCAAGTGTAAAAACAAAATGTGCAGAATAATCTCCTATATTTATTTTTTCAGATAAAACCCCAAAAAAAGTTTCATTCTAGTACGAAAATTTCAAAAACAATTTACCTCAGGTTAAAGGAGTGCTTCCGGTTGTTGGATTCTTTTGGCTAACGAACTCGTCCGAGCTACTTGGAAAATCAACGCGTGTATCAAATTTGGGCCAACGGCCGTTAGAGTGTGAACACATACAGTTCTTAATGGCAGCGTGCTCTTGGGATCATAATCGGTGCTCAGTGACCACTCCCTAGCTAAAGCCGCGTTTACACCAAATGCTGGCAACAAAATTTATTGCCAACATGTTGACAATAAGTGGAAGCACAAGTTGTCAATAAGTTGACAACATGTTGGCAATAAGGGAAAAACAAGTTGGTAACAAAATAATTCGCGCAAATAATTTGATCACCATTATCAATACGGGTTTCCTTAAAATAAACACAAAACTAGTATATAATGACCGAGTTAATACAACCATTCCATATGTGTCGCACAATGTGTATGCAGGAGTGCCCATCCCTCTACCCTCCAAATTAAAACATCCTACTTAAAAAACTCCCCTCGTTTACAAATGGCGGCAAAAAAGTACTAAATTTAAATAAATTACGTTTCACAACAAACATATTTTGAGTAATTAAAAAACATATTTTTTCATTTTGGTTGTTAATTTCAATTGAAATACACAACAAATTTACATGAACCGTGATGTGTGGCCTATGTTGTCAAAAGGAAAAGTAATAGATATTTAAAATCAGGTTGGAAAGGGGGCACCAGATGACAGTAGTCAAATAGTTGTCTGCCTCATTTCAAATATTAATGCCGCACACCGCAGTTTCATATAATCAATAGCCTACAACAAATATTATAAATACTACTATACATATCTCAGGCCACTAAAGAAATGATAAATTTACAATGATTTAGGTAAATTTTATAAATTTGTCTCCTTTTCTTACGATGATTTTTAAGATTAGTTATAATTGAATATTACTTATATAGTACTTAACTGATATTTGATTAATAATTCATAAAATAAACTTGATTCAATGTATAAATCCGTTTTATTTTCCTAACAAATGCGCAATTCTAGTGTAAAAACTTTAAATGTCGAATAAAGTAATTACATTCTCATAACTTGACTACAACTGGAGTGATGACGCGCTGTCTGGCGCGCGAAGGCAGAGTGGGGAAAGTTGTCAACTTGTTGCCAACAAGTTGCTCGTCTTTTAGCGCCCGTCAACATGTTGACAATCGCCAACTTACCGACAACCGACGGGAAACGATATTTTTGTTGTCAACATGTTGGCAACATCCAAAAGTTGTCAACATTTTCTTAAAACTGCCAACAAGTTGCATCAACTTGTTGGCAACATGTTGACAACTCCGGCGAGTTGCTTTGCGAGTTTGAACCTCGACCTTGCAGCCTCGGGTTACGGACTGCTTCGCTTCGCTCGCAGCGTCCAAAATCGGCCGTCGGCCTCCGATCAGAAGATGCCTCCACGTGGATTTAAACTGGGTACTTTTATGGTAGGCCTATTTAACATTTAGAATTGACTAAACTATATAGTCAAATTGTAGACAAGCGAAACCACATAGGTTTTGTCATTGTATTTGGATAACCTAATAGAACTCCGATCCAATGCAATATTTTGTTCCACTGGAAATTCGACGATAGTGGCGTTATCTATTGGGGAAAGTACTGAAGCTGTATGAAACACCAATGCTACCAATGATTTCTCCCTAGCGCTACCTCGCGGCGCGATCATGTACTATGTTCGCGTCAACCTTTTTCCGGCACACAGCCCCCGTATGGATGCAAGATCTATTTATTATTCATGATCTATGGTTTTGTATAAGTCATCTCTATTCTTCTCAAAGTACGTACACACTGGCGCGCTGGATGGCGCGCGCGCCGCTCGTTAATTTTCCAGTAATTAAATATGGATTGATCAGAAGCGAATTTAATGAAATTAATAGATTCTTGTAAGAAACCAAATCATTCTTTTTGATCCTCTGCATAAGGATCATTAAAAAATATATAAATGCAGATGCTTGGTAAGAAATGTCCTCGGAGATGAATATATCTGCAAACCAATGTACAAAAAATAAATATATCTTTGCTGTCTTCATACCGACGAGAGAAAAGCAAGTTGAAAAGCAGCCTGGGAAAGGAAAGTTGGATACGAAAAGGAAAGTTGTGAATCAAATAAGATATTATGTAAATCTCTTTTAATTCTAATTGTCATTATTAAATAAGTCAACCCTGGAAGTGGCAGAACTGGCCTTGTTAATTCGCCCAAGTTTTTGCCAGCATTTTTTAGTAATTATATCCTAATAGTAGCTTTCAGTAGCTTTTTTTATAGAAAAAGGTCAAAAGAATTCATATAAGCAACTAAAAAATTTATTGATACAAACTTTAATAAACGGTGTTAATCATTTTATTTTTTACTACTTTTTAGAACAAAACAAAAAAATAATATTCTACCTACGTCAATCGTATAAACAAAATTTATTTTCCCAGGCGGGATTCAATCGCGCGACCTTTGAATTACTGGCCGTGCTCGCTACCGTGGTGCTACCCTGTGCGGCCGCTGCCGCGATGCTAGATTGACAACACAAACTTGTTTATTTTTAAACATTTCCCCATAATTATAAAACGCCGAAGTTTTGATAAAAGCGGGTGGTGTCATTTTGTTTGGCATCTTAATAAGCACTATAAATACTGAAAATTTGATCAAAGTCGTTAGAGCCGTTTTTGAGAAATTTGCATTTTTGTCGTTTTTTATGGGTTTTTAGGGGTAAATTACCCTTAAAAATTAAAAATTCCAAAAAATGAAAAAACACCTGGAGATATTAGGGTTTAGTACCTACATACCAAATTTCATGAAAATCGGACCAATAGTGTCCTTTCTGGTCGTGTATACATACAGACAGACTGACAGACAGACACCACTCTAAAAACACTTTTTTGGGTTCAGGGATCATCAAAACAAAAAATTCCACTAAAAATATTTTTGGGTTCAGGGAGCACCAACACAGATAATTGCACTAAATAATTTTTTGGGGTTCTGGGAGCACCAAAACAGATAATTCAACTGAAAATTCAAATTCGAACATTTTTACGAAAACAATACTTTCTCCATATACTACGTATAGGGTGGAGAAAGTAAAAAGTTATTAGCTCAGGAAGCAAAACTCCAGTAACTGAAGAAAATTCAACTTTAGGCTCACATAAAACGTAGTAAAAATTAGTTTCTAATTTTTTTTCGAAATATACAAAAGTTTTGTAATTTAGTTCTAAATAGAAGTACATAAAAATATGTATAAATTTGAAAAACATTTTTCAGAAAAAACCAGTTTTTATGTTCCTGCTACAAGACCGCTAACAAAATTAACCTAATTTTGAATATTATTTACAACTTTAATGCGAAACGAATACTGGGTGTTGGTGGGTTTCTTATGGACCGCCGGAGGTTCGTTGAAATCAACAATTCCAACGAACCAAGCAAGCGGAGCGCAAACGCGCGTTGTTCGTGGCGCGCAAGTGTGTATACACCTTAAAAACTGCAGGAGCACTAGCACTAGAAATAATTCAGAACGATTAGGATGGATCGCGCTAAACTGGGCGGACGGAAATGCCGGGTAGAGTTGAGCAGTGCGTGACCAGTCAAGTCTCGCGGTCGCGACACCCTACCCGGGACTTCGTGGAAAAAACCTTGCTTCGGCCACTCAAGGAATGTTCCCAAAATTTCATACTGTAGGACGAGATAATGCAAGTTGCGAATTACTGTTTATCGGGATTATTTGTTTGCGAGAAATCAAAATTATGCCTTTAGGTGGCGCGACAGTGAAATATTTTCTTGATTCTACACAAGATTGTACAGGAGGTCGATTAGTGTTGTCCTACCTTAACCTTACATACTGAAATATACCTCATAGCACAATTGAAAGATGTTAAGTTTATTCTTTGAACTTCCTAATAATGCAAAAAAAAATTAATTATTAAATAAACGTGTTTTGAATAACAATAATTGACAACATACTTCATATGGTACCTATTTTCTGTAATTGCCCATGTCTCTCTTTAGATGGGTATTTAATAAATAATATTCAGAGTGTTCATAAAGTCCTTTTAACCCCCCCCCCCCTCATTATTTTTGTTACTGAAAATAAGTTAACAAAACTTTGTATATATCTTCTGTTGCGTAACAGGGCAAATTTTTTGACATATCTGACCCACTATGATTTTGGGGGGCTTGGGCGTAAAGGGGGTAAACAATTTCAAATATAAAGGTAGGTCATGTAATGTACCATTGAAAAGCTTAGAGAAACACAATGGCGCAAACTAGAGCTTAATATATTGCTTCGTTTCAAAGTAATGTGCAATTAAAGTTCCGGAAAATAACATACAACCCACTTATATATTAAAAATATCGGTATTTTTTCCGACTCCGTTCGGCTCTTATACCCAACCGATTTTCATAATTGAAATCTTAAATTAAAGGTACGCACGCACAGATTTGCCATCAAGCTCCTAATTCATTTACCTACCGCATAACTTGACTTATAATCAAACAAAAATTCTTCCCCATACATTTCTTATGAAAATTTCAAATTTGCAGCATTTTCTTATAATTATTTTTCATATATCTTCGGATTTAATCCAGATACAAGAACCTTCAGTGGAGTACTAGCTTGCATTTTAAACCGTTAATAATAGTCTATAGACATCAGATGAGTTTCAAGCGAACACAAGGTGGACAAAATTCATTTTAATAAAAACATTTTTTATTTTAATAATTTGTAAATTTAGTCGGAAAAATTCTTAGGTTAGGCCTAGACCGATGCATTACCATAGCAACCAATTGAATAAAATAACAGATAAAACAGCTGTTTGCTATAATATTTCCATTAACACCTGATTTCATAGTTTAAAGGAACAAGGCCTATATACGTATTTCGAACTTTTAGGTTAGGTATTTTTTTTAAAGTATAGACTTGCTGATTCTTTTAACCTTTATTATTATAACTTCTGTTATAAAATATACGGAATAATTTGATTTGAACATTTAACATTATTTACCATATTAATTTTGAGGTTATTATTAATCCTACACTTTTATTATAAACTAGCTGGCCCGACCCGGCTTCGCACCGAGAGACAAATCATAGTTAAATATGGGGATATTTAGAAACTTTGACACCCCACCCCCTAAAATTTCGAATTTTTTGAAAACCTTTCTTAGCGAGCACCTTCGGCCCTGGAGGAAGCTACATACCAAATTTCATTCCTATCCATTCTGTAGTTTTTGAGAAATCGTGATTTAGTAATTTTGACCCCCCCAAACCCTCCTACAAATTCGAAATTTTTGAAACTATTTGAAGCTACATACTAAATTTAATTCCAATCCGTTCGGTAGTTTTTGAGAAATCGTGATTTTGTAACTTTGACCCCCAAAACCCCTCCTAAAATTTCGAATTTTTGAAACCCTTTCTTAGTGAGCACGTATGGTCCTGGAGGAAGCTACATACTAAATTTAATTCCAATCCGTTCAGTAGTTTTTGAGAAATCGTGATTTAGTAACTTTGACCCCCAAAACCCCTCCTAAAATTTCAAATTTTTGAAACCCTTTCTTAGTGAGTATCTATGGTCCTAGAGGAAGCTACATACCAAATATCTTTCCAATCCGTTCGATAGTTTTGGAGAAATCGTGATTTAGTAACTTTGGCCCCCTTCAACCCCCTATAAAATTTATAATTTTTTGAAACCTTTTCTTAGCGAGCATCTATGGCCCTAGAGGAAGCTACATACCAAATTTCATTCCAATCCGTTCGGTAGGTTTTGAGAAATCGTGATTTAGTAACTTTGACCCCCCAAAACCCACCCTAAAATTTCGAATTTTCGGAAACCCTTTCTTAGTGCGCGTCTAGTAGTCCAGTAGATATGTACATTGTACCTGGAAAAAATTCCGAAGTTAATGGAACTTTTACAGGTTGTTCGGGGGTGCTGTGGGATGACTCTGTCAAGATTTCCAACTCGAGGGCCCTGTGCTAATTTTTTGGGGGAGGGGGGCAAAAAACTTCAAAATTTTCGTACTTTTGTCGGTTTTTCGCTTATAACTTCTAAACTAAGCGGTTTTCGACCAAAACATTTATTTTCAAAGTTGTAGAGCGGTAAATTTGCTACAATTTGGTATCCTTAAACTTCTTCCTAAACCTAATATTAACCGAGATACAGCCGATCAAAGTTAGAGAAATTTTTTCAAAATGGTCAAAATTGGCCAAAACCTTCGTTTTTGGCCCTCTAACTATCAATTACCATCAGTTCTACAGTAATTATGGTAATCACTCATGTATGTGTTCGCATTTTAACGGCCGCATTTTAATTACGATTTGTTCCAAATTTGGTACACATCACGCTGGTTGTCTACGTCACTCTGACGAGTTCGTTAGCCAAAAAAATTCTGTATATACAAGAATTCTGCGTCCCCTGCTTGCTTCGCTCACCAACCCCCGCGGCGAAGCCAATGCAAATAGTTAACCCTTCAAATTAAAGGTTAATTGTCAATATTCACAAAACAAGTTTTCATATATACTAGGGGAGACCCCTGCGTGCTCCACACGCCAACCCCTGATGGAACCTTCTAAAAACATATGTTATGTTTTATTTATAATAAAGGTGTAGGATTAATAATAACCTCAAAACTAAGATGGTAAATCATGATAAATGTTCAAATCAAATTATTTCGTATATTTTATAACAACAGTTATAATAAAAGTTAATTAAAAGAACCATTAGGGCTCAGGTGTACACTTCATCAAAAACCTAACCAAAAAGTTACTCAGTATCAATTACCGAGTATCAATAAATAGGTCTACTATATGTCTTATTTATGTTTAATTAGGATGGAACATAGTTTTTTCTTATTTTTAAATTTCTTAACGCAAGTTTTTATTGATTTGTGTTTGTTGAAACATGTGTTGGTTCAGTATAGGCCTAACTTAAAATATTACTTTGTACTAAAAGCTGGACATCCGAATCAACTGTATTAACTGTTATTTAAAATCATTATTTACTTCCACGAAAGCCGCTGGATTAGTTTGTTTCTTATTATAAACAGCTGTTTTGTATAGAAATGTGTGTATAACCTCCTGAATACTATAAACATCATTATTTACATCCACGAAAGCAGCTGGATTAGTCTGTTTCTTATTATAAACAGCTGTTTTGTATATAAATGGTTTTTAAATTATTATTATAAACATTATTATTACTATAAACATCATTATTTACATCCACGAAAGCAACTGGATTAGTTTGTTTCTTATTATAAACAGATGTTTTGTAAAGAAATGGTTTTTAAATTATTATTATTATTACTATAAACATCATTATTTACATCCACAAATGCAGCTGAATTAAATTATTTCTTATTATAAACAGCTGTTTTGTATAGAAATGGTTTTTAAATTTGTTCCATGTTAATCTTGTGGGGAAAACCCGACCTTTGAGATTAGCTCACGCCATTAAGGATAAGAATTTTTGACATCTAAAACCTTATTGCAAAACTTCGAAATGAGACGAATTTTTTGACAACTCAAAACATTAAATTTGGTCCAGAAATAACGGAGGAGTTGTGTTCACAAAAAACTGCTTCACGTATTATATATAAGGATATATATCGATATTACCAATTTTTCGGGACACCAAGTATCGATACAAATATATATCGATATATCGAGAGCAATCAATCTATTATATTGTTGTCATCCCTACACGCACAATCATTATAAGTCATCTTTATATTTTAAAACTATAGGGTTACGCCCCTTGCTCTCTTAGGTCAAAAATCGCTCAAACAGCTAAATTACGTAGAAAAGATTTTCGAAATTGTGAAGAAATAACTAGATACTTTAGCTTTAGGCTGGTTAGAGATTGTTTAGAAACTAATACTGTATCACTCAACAATATCTAGCGTGTCACTGTACATGCATTCCTGTGAAACCTTGTAGATTAAGAATTGGTTACAAATCGGTTTGTAACGGGTTTGCAACGCATCGCCTCGCTACCGACAGTGCTATACCTTGTTCACCGAGAGTTTAAAGTGAAGCACCTCCCCCTACAATATTTTTGAGCAGAGCAGACTGTGTCACGCGGACCTACTTTAGGGACGAACGTGAACGTTAGGGTGGGCTAGAGAAGAGAATGCTTATTTACTTTACTAAGAACTACTGTGAATCATACGCAGAGTCACCCGTCCCACAAGTGATGTTCGTTTTCTTCATTGGCCCAAATCTCTAACGTCAGCCATTGTAAGGTGGCGCTTCACTTTAAACTCTCGGTGAACAAGGTATAGTCTCATGTGAGTAGCGTTGCGGACTACAAGTGAGTGAAAAGTCAATTAAATTGACGCTCACACATTCCCTCATATTGGTGTTTTTTCGTTGTATTAATGGGCTAACTAGTGTTAAAAACTCCAGAAAACTTCCCTACCCATTCGGTAGAACGGGCGTAGTAAAACTGCGCCGACATTTTGGGTACTATTGAAACGATGAAACTGCCAGGCTCATTAAAGAGGATTAGGAAGGGTCGTCTTGCAAGACTAGAAATGCTAAAATTGCCCCGAGTGCCCGGCCAGGTAGTCGCTACGGGACTGGGGGGAAAAAAGGAATTATTTTTGTCCCTGCGTCCTGTCAGTGACTGCAGTCTTCTAAAACTGCCGTCGACAACCTAACCTAACTCCTAATAATACAACCGATTGTATTACATTAAAGTTTAGCTAGTAATTCCTGATATTGGTGGCAGTTATTAGAAGACTGCAGTCACTGACAGGACGCAGGGACAGACTCTCGGGGCATTTCTGGTCTGGCGAGGCGACCCTTCTTGATCCTTTTTAGTGAGCGGAGCAGTTTCATCATTGCAAACGTACCTAAAATATCGGGACACTTTAATCGTCCCCGGTAGAACACATCAAATGTGGCACCTGTTTCCCGAAGTTCTGCCGCGGCCACAAACAATCTATGTATAACTTACATTTCTTTCTAAATACTGATGAAGCCACTGGCTTCTCTTGCTTCTATTCCTCCGATAGTGATAACACAAAATGACAACTTCTTAATCGTCACTTGACATCTCGCCGAATGAAACTAGATCTGTCAGTCGCGTTCATTTACAATAACTTTTTGGTAACTACATATATGAATACCCGGTCACCAACCAATTAGTAACTGTAGTCCAATAATCAGTTTTGTCACAAACTAGTAGCGCCATGTACGACGAGCCTTTGAAGCAAGCAACAACCCTTTTTCACCAATATGTTTGAAGATCTTCAACAACGCTACGAGAGTTCCCTAAATCTTATTGAAGGGCATATAGATCATGTGTGTGTTAGAAACTAAAGTTTTCAGATCCATTTACAAACTCACATACGTTTCCTCTTTATAATAAAATACGAAAGATAAATGAATTAAACATTTATTATGTGTTTCTGTTCAGCCAACATCATTGGTGTCGGGCGAAACGGTGTTGTTACGGCAAGAAGGGCATAGTTTTGAGTTGAGTACACTTCTGGTTTCTTACTTGTTGGCAGTGGGTTACGATGCTTACGTGGTTTCAGGATATGCCACCAGAGAGTACTGCAATAACGACCAGTCCTACACTGAATGCCCTCTGCTTGCGGAGGCCAGCCAAGTAAGTAATGAACATTTATTGAACAATCACAATATGCAGGACAAAACTAAATCTCTTCGACAAACCACCATTAACCATTTACACACTCGCTATCCTCAGTCATATTAAACAAAACAAAGTTTTGAATAACAATCAAATCAGTTTACAATTTAATCGTAAAAAGTAGTTTTGTTTATAGCAAGAGGTAGGCTACTTGGTAGAATGAAACCATTGAAACTTGATCACAAAATCTCATAACTATTGCGCGTTTACAGTTTAGTTGATAGTATTGGCCTTAATGGAGGCTTGCCGTGCTACTACCTAACCTAACTACATCGGCTGCTATCCACAACCACATTGAATTATGAATATCCTTATCTCAGTGTTTAATTTAAGATCAAAATTTCTTCATTTCAGTAACGTACCGGTACCTCATTACATATTCCTAATAATTAGTTTAAATGAGTTGTATGAGGTTGTGATGTTTTTATGCTGGCTACTAGCGTAAGATCTACGTTTGAATAGCGGGGTTCCTTCTCTCTCTCTCACTATTTTTTTTCCAACAGTTCCAACAGGCGTTCAAGATGCGGTTCTTGACTCTGGCTGAAAGTTGTAGTCAACCTTTGCTTTAAAGTAGTGTAAGGCTGATTTTCAGTTTGTCTTTCTTTCTAAGTCGGCTACTTGCATGAGGACCTTGTAGGGTAACTGGCTGATGACAAGCTGGAACCTTCTGTCTTCTTCTGTGATTCTGTTAGTAGCGAATAGTGCCTCCAAACTTGAATGAACCACGGTGTTGGACCTTATAATATATAGGATATATGAATAAGTGAATTAGGATTTAGGAACTTTACATCTGGCACATTTTGGAGAGTCTGCCAATACACAGGCTGAGCATCTATTGAAACTAATAAATAAATGTCCAGTCAGATACAGACAAATTCACCAATTAGACCAAATCTTTGCATTTTAATACACATTTGGAATTTTAATAATTATAAACTAACTGCTGACAGTCAGGCAGAATCTATAAAAACAATTTTTTTGGAAGAAATACTGTTCAAATAATTATTGTTTACTTCATAATAAAACATTAGACTGGATAAGGTAGTATGTAGTAGAGATGTGTAGGTCCCAGTTTTTAAGGAGTCGGATCTGGATCTACATCCAGCTTTTCGGACCTACATCCCGGATCCTTGTCCGACAAACCTGTATGGGTCTGGAGTGCATTGCGGACATGAATCACTAGCAAAATCCAATATATTGTAGTCTATACTGCAACTAGGCTAGGAATTTGTTTCTTAGCGTGATATGGACAAATATTTAGACATCTACTGATATGATTGTAGGCTTTATAAATGTTTCTGATTTAATTCATGTCGAGAATAAATAACATAATTTGCATGTTTTTATTTAGAAAACATTTTTATAAGATAAAATAATTTTTACAAAATAATGTATTGAAGTGTAGGTAATAATTGATGAAATAAAATAAGTATGTAGTAAAATAATTATATTATTAATTACAAAATAACGAAGTCGTGACATGACATAAATCAGTCTTTTATTAGAAAATCAGTCAAAAACAGAAAAAATGGAACTGTCGGTCGGAACTAGAATGAACACGGAGTGGATTGTAGAGGGAGAGATTGCCGTGTTAAAAGGATACGTGTCTGACTTACACTCGGACATACATCCATCAGTTCCGGCGGCGGATATAGGTCCAGGGATACGTATCCATCCGGTCCTGTCCATCTCTAGTATGTAGGCGAACTTTACACGGAAAACGTTGCACGGAAACGTTGCTAGCGTTGGTGTTCACAAGGCTAGCCATAAGAGAAAACAAATTTAACACTTGCCAATAAAAAAGTTATAGAGGAAGAGAGAGAGAAACCTATATTAAACACTAACAACAATTTGTTTTGTACATTTTAGCAAGAAAATGAAAAACAAGAAACTCTTAATGCAACCAAAGAACCAAAGTATGTGGTTAAGGAACCAAGAGATCTCCGTAGTAAATTTCTGTTAATGATGGAACAAAGAGAAATTGACAAGAAGGAAAAAGAACTGCAGGAACAGATGGAGCTGGAGAGACAAAGAATTGAGGTAAGGATGAATAAGCAATCATTTAAGTTGAGTATTATACAGTATTGTCGAAGCTCTACTCTGTTTTAGAATAATTTAAATACTGGATGAGCTAGTACCTTATCTTTAGTATGATAGCTCAGTTAGTAAGTCAAACATTCAGTTCACAATTAATGTTACCATCATACCAAAATTTCCACCACTGTTTCATTGTTTAAGGGTCTGCTCCAGTAAACGAGAAAGCAACTGGAAACGCAACCGCTTCTCACTGTATCCCTATCTAAACAGGCAATTTTTTGCAGCTGAACGCTTTGACATTGCCTCATTTCAAACCATTTTATAAGTCTATCTTTTGTAAGTGAGTGTTAAAAAAAACTGAATATTCTTTATCAAATTTCGGATCCGGCTTGCAAATTATTTTTTATTATTAATTTTTTATGGTACTAAAACTTTGTCCTTACAAAATGTCAATTATAAAACAAATCAAAAGCATTTAAAAAAATGTAAATTGCAAGACGGATGCGTATTATTATGACTGTGCTTAAAATGAGACCTTGCAAACAATTTTATAATAAAACGAAATACATGGTTTGAAATTTAACATTGCTCTTATGGGATAAAAATCCAAGATAACCGCCACTACAGCAGATCCTTAAGGAGAAAATTTGTTAGTTGTTTTTCATTTATGAAATTCTTAACTTCAGAGGTATATGGTTGATTTGAAATGCTTTTTTTTTGTTTGCCATGATGAACGTTAACTTTTTTACATATCCCTTCTGCTACTCCCCACTTTGCCATGGACACAAAGTGTTTCACCTACTGGATCACACCACACTTCCTTGCTTATGTACTATACACATTTATAATCTCTTATACTTACATTTAATCATGCAATTACACATACAAATCATTTGTGCTCATTACCAATAGAATAAAATAAATATTTTGAATTATTTAAGCCTAAATATAATTTACATTCAATAATAATTTCTCTGGCATGCGGGATTTCCAAAACCTGGAGCACCTTAAGCCAAGGTTATTTATTTTATTTATTCAATATTGGTTTTCTTTAACAAATAGTATTTGTGTAAAACAGGTCATATACACAAATTACAACACAATCGAACAATACACACAAAATAAAATTAAACAACAAGCGGCTTAAAAAATAAGAAAAATATACAATAATTAACATAAATACACAAAATTGAAAAAATCCAATTCTGTAAGAATGAGTTTCAGTACAAGTCAGGATATAACATATTGCAAAAAAAGAGATCTCATCTATCATGAAATAGTACGATCAGGATGCACAAACTCATTCACCGAGTAAAAGGATCCAGACAATAGAAATTGTCTAAGACCGTTTTTAAAAATCTTGTAGTTTGGTGAATTTTGAATGCTTTTAGGAAGCTTATTCATGAACTTTGTACCAACTTGTGAGGGAAGTTTACTGTATAAATTTAACCTGTGCTGATTGGCTCGATACTCACAAGCTTGCCTGGTGCTGTAGTTGTGTATTTCCATATTTTGGACATGATTACCCTTGAATATAAAAAAAAAAAAACAACACTTCAAGCATTTGTCAAGGAAGTACTCCAAATTTCTTGAAATAGTTTTTACAACTTTGTTTTTTTATTTAGTCCCGCAATAAGCCTTATGGCACTTTTTTGCAAGACAAACACTCTTTTCATATTCTGAACTGAGGAGTTTTCCCAAAGAAGAATTGCATAGTTCAAATAATGATACACTAGCCCATAATGTGCTGTTAAAAGTATCGAAGTACCACAGTGTCAACTTCAAATTTATCAGTACAAATAAACCGGAGCTAATTTTGGCACTCTTGTCATAAATTAGGACACCGAAAAATTTTATTGATTGCACTTCTTCAATTACTATAGGATAATCCCTCATTAACTGTGCCCATTGCTTGTAGTGGGGACTACACAAAAAGAGATTTCCAAAAAAGATTGATTACAATGTGCAAAGTTTCATATATCTCTCTTACTGGCCAAAAGTTATAATCCGACCCAGGTCTTAATTGACACTGATATATAATTGTAGTATTGAATTTAAATTATATGACTTTGTAAGAACTATTGTAAAGTTTACATTATTTAATTTCCAAGCTTAAGAAAATAGTTAAAAAAAATTAAACTAGGTTACATTACATAAATTAGGTACCGTCAACAGTTCTGTAATCCTTTTTCAGCGTCGACCGGTTTCGGAAGACATACTTCCTTTGTCAAGTCACGAGAAATATGATACATAAATAACAAAAAGCACTCTTAACACCAAATAAAACAACACATGTCTAACATTAATAAACAAATAACACACGACTAGCATGCTGAGCAGCTGCTCATAAAAAGGATTACAGAACTGTTGACGGTTCATAAGGTATGTAACTTAGTTTAAATTACTATTACAGTTCAGGAGGCTAACAATAATGTATAAAACAGTGTTTTTAACCCTTTGAGGACCAAAAAGTGATAAAATTTGAAAAAACTATATAATTCTTTATTTTTGTGATTAACTAAGGTTAACTAAGGTAAAAAATATTTTTTTTACTGTTTTTTTTTAGTAATTATATATATATATATATATATATATATAAATACATATATAAATACCTTAGTAAAATTACGCAAAACAGCCCCACCCGGAGACCAGATATCTAGTCATATCCCGTCAGCTTGGAAGCGAGCCAACCACCGTTTGCTTTACTTCCGCCCTCCTACCCTCAAACCACAGATATGATTAGATATCTGGTCTCCCTAGCCTAGATTCGAACTCGGCATCTTGTGATCAGAAAGACGCTTCGTTACCACTAGACTACGGCTTCATGAAAGAAAAATGACAAATTAACAAAACTTCAGTTACTTTACTATCGGTATAAATATTCCGTGTAAAGTAAAAGATAGTTTGTCAGCACCATCTAGGAGCGGTTATAGGAAGTTTGCTTGGTTGCTCTTAAGTTTTAAACCTGTCTAATTTGTATGTGTGAGAGGTAGAGGTTTATAATAATAACTTAGATCAGTTCTTATTAAGTTAAGTAATTGATTTAAAGCAATATGCTAAACTTTTAATACAAAATACTGACAAATGAAAGACTAGAACATGTTTTAAAAAATTGGGGAAATCACACCGTATAAATTGTCAATTGAAAGCAAGCACTAGCCAAGCAAGTCCTGCTTTCTGGTGGCATTTGTTGAAACTAGGTGTAGACCTGATGTTTTACAGACCTGCAATGGTACTCTTAAGTACCTCCATGGCTCAACTTGTAGATAAAGCCACTGTTACCTTCTATAAAGGCAGTTAAATTGGGTGGTACTTAAAAGTACCGTCGGGCAACAAAGGGTTAAATCACGAGAGTTCTCCACTTGACTTTCTTGCTTGCTATGCCCATTTTGCTTATGCCATTCGGTTTAAATTTGATATTTAAGTAACATTCATCACTATAAAGGCCTATATCAAATTTGTTTGTTTATAATATTACAAAAAAATTATTTAATGCATTTTATTTAAGGAAGCAGGGTGGTTAAGAGGCTAAAGGGGTTAACCCAGTCCTTCATTAGTAACTGAACTAAGTAAAGATTTTAAGGGGAAAAAACACCTGTACTTGTATGAAGAAAATTTAAAATGTGATTTAGTACCCCTCTGGATTTTGGGTTTGATCCAAAAGATGATACCAATTTTGGTGCAGAGTCCACTGCCAAAGTTCATCCATTTAGCTCACGGTACACATAGCAATATAGGATACAGTTATTAATAAATTAATAATATATTTCACACATGGACAGATTGAAAACATTGATTTGCATTAAAATCATGATGTAAAATTTGATCAGTTTCTTTTGTATTTCAAATTTACTCAGTTTAATTTTGTTTGTACAAAGGAAAGATCAATGTGATAAATTACTATCAGTTTTCCCTATTTTATTCATATGTGATATATCTGTTTCCTTTGAAGGAATTAGAAAGACCTCCTCCAGATCCCCACTACGGATGGCGAACTCATAGTTGGGTCCTGATTCTACCTGGAAAACGAGATATAAAAGAACCACTATTCCTTGAACCATCGACTGGAATCGGCTCATCTCAACAAAATCCACAATACTTGGGTATTGAAAGTATTTGGAACCACGCTAACTATTGGGTGAATGTGCAATGTTGTGCACTCGGGTGCAAGGTAAATTCACATACACAAATGTTTATCAAATTTATTAAACGTTACTTCCGATAGCTACGGAAAAGTTTTAGTTTTTTAATAAAAAATTAAACCAAAATATCTAATACAAACTTTGATTACATTCAGGAAATAAAATGATATCGGTAAAAGAAAAAATGTTGTAATCATCGTCTTAATTAGATCTGCAAAAAAATATATAAGGTTACTTTGATTTCTAAAGAAATTAAATAATTGATTATTGGAATCATAAGAATGTAGATTTATTATTTTTGGATAATTTTACAACGAACCAAAGTTCTTGTCAAAGTACATCTGAGGTTACAGAAAGATACATTTATCCTCTTACTCCTACTGGACAATCAATAGGTTTTTCACTTGCTTTCACATTAGTTGCTGTTGTACTTTCCATTCAACTTTATTAGTACCTAAGTTATAATATTATTTCTATGTTGTATATTATACAAATTTTCCTGCGTGTAACATCAATTTATAAATAAACAGAGGTACTATGAAATGGTTTAATCACTTTATAATACAAATTGAGTACCGATAGACTGCACATGAGTATTTTAATTATCTCGGGGTTCAATGTTTATAAATTTGCCGGCTAGCTAACGGTTATATTTGTAACACAATTCTTTGTAAAGTCAATAATAAATTAATAAAATCCTTAATTACTAAAACAATTATTTCTATACTTAGGCCTAATGAATGTTGATTGATTCGTATGGAATGATTGATGGATGATTACAATTTTGAACTTACGCTAAAATGTTCTATTTAAAATAAGATAGTCCTTTGATCAGTTTTGAGATTGAGGAAGCGAATGATATTATTTGGTGGGTAATTTTAAAGAGGTATCAAGTTGATAATAGAGAGCCTGTAGATCTGATGTGTTGTAATGAATAACTGTAGTTGACTCACCCAAATAGCTTAAAATTATAATAGCATTATAATTTGATATTTTTATTTTTGTAATACTGTACTTGCTATTATGTATTAACTTTATTGGTGTAACACATGATTTCTTCTTGCTGCTTAATCTAGTAGATTTATGTGGTATATTTTAAATTGTCTGCCGTAAAATAAATAATGAACTGTCTTAAAACAAAGCTAGTAACAAACTCGCACAATTAACTCTCTTCTTCTTCCTCTCTACTCCAACAATTCTTCCTCTTCTCCTTCCTCAACCTTATTATTTCTTCTTTCCTTTTACATTGTGTTGGCCTACACTTAAGCCTAGATGATTTTTACAAACATGATAAGATCTTATTACTAATGTTTGAAATGTTATATGAGTATAATGGGCTATGTATTTCTTTTTATTATTATGAGTATCAGGGACTGATGACTTATGAGATGATCCCTGATATGATGTACCAACTGCTTACAAATAAAAACAATTTTTTTGGTAACTTTACAAAGTATTCTGTTAAAAACTCATGGGAGATAAAGAGATCATTTTATGTACTATAAGTTATGTAGTAATAAAAATCACTATATTTTTCACGTCATTCTGCGTGAAGTAGATGACCTAAATTATTTTCTCCGTAGATATTTCTTTTATAACACAAACTTATAAAACACAATATTAAGAAGTATTAAACTGCATGTGAGCATTTTTAGAAAAGGTAAACATTCTTTCTTAAGGACTTTAAGATTTATTGCTTAATATTTTAACGTAAATGTCAGTGATAATTAATTAATGACCACATTTACATTTAGTGTAATTTAATTCCTATTAAAATTAATGGAAGTAGTAAGTACTATGATACAGGAAAATAAAAAACATTGCCTATTTTTTTGAAAATTACAGGCTTTAGGTATCCTTCATTGAATTGTATCCTCAGTTAGTTTGTTTTTAAAACTTTATACTCTTCTAACTTTTAAACGGTTAGTCGTAGCAAAAGAATTCCACAAACAGAACGTCTTAAAATAACTTGTAAAATCTGAAATCATCATAAATTACAGGGTATTCCATAAGAAATTCAAAAGTTGTCTGCTACATTAAAAAATGGCGGCTAATTTTAAAAATTTAATTTTCATATTTTTAATGGTCACTAAAAGGTAGGTGAAGTCCCCCATTTAAAGTTTGCTGTAAATTTTGTACTTTGGGAGATCCCAATAGAGGTCCAATTAAAACGGTCGCCCTGTATAGATAACAATGGTTAAAAATGTATTTTTATTGAACCGAAACAGGATTTATCCTTTGATTTGAAAAACATTTCTCTTTGGGAGCACTTGCTTGTTGGAGAGCCTTGGGAGTGGAGAAAGACTAAGATAGGAGGTGATTCTGAACCAAACGATGTGATACTACAAGAAAAACATTTGGACATGCCGTCGTCATGGGTCAACCCTCTTACTATTCCTTACAGCAGTAAGTAAATGACACATCGTAAACACAGGATACAGCAAATAGGATTAAGTGACATTGTATTAAAACAAAATACTTAAATTCATTTAAAAATCTCACTTCTTAATTGATTGATGTACTTCAGTTAAAACAATTATTTAGGAGTTATATTTCATAAGTAGTGCTGGACAGGGTTATTCAAACAAGATGGACTCAATTTAACTAATTTGTATTTAATGAAGCATAAATTGGACATGAACAATCTACATAGTAATGAAAAGAGGAAGTTTTTTTAACACAGATTATAAATGTGTTCAATGTGTGCCCCCTTTGCTGCATGGCAAACATCTAAGCGGTAGCCAAACTCATCCCACACGCGTAGAAGCATGTCTTATGTTACTGAGTTCACCACAGCAGTGACACGGTTTCGCAGGTGAGCCAGAATTGTCGGTAGAGGTGGGACGTAAACAGCCTCCTTAACACAGCCCTACAAGAAAAAGTCACATGTCGTGAGATCAGGAGATACCAGTTGCCAGTAGTGTAGAGCCAGGTCTTGATTTCCCTTGCAACCGATTCATCGCCAAGGAAGGGATTGAATTAAAAAACCTCGGACATGACGGTGCCAATGGGGCGGAGCTCCATCCTGTTGGAAAGTTAAGTCTTGTGAATTTCTTCGGTAAGTTGAGGAAAAAGCCATCATTCTTACATGTCCAGGTATGTTATTTCACTTACAGTGCTTTCTGTAAAAAAGAATGGTCCATAATCTTTTGTCCTTGATAAGGCGCAGAACATTGTTTACCTTCGCCGAGTTCCTCTCATGTTGCAATGTTGGATGGGGGATTTTTCAGACCTAATATGTGAACATTATGTCTACACACTTTTCCTCTAAGATGGAACGTAGCTTCATCGCTAAAAACTAAGCGCCGTAGAAACACGTCATCCTCTATCATTTCTAGCATACCACAAAATTCAATACGCTTTTCTTTGCCATTCTCATGGAGAACCTGCACAGGTTGTAAGCGGTAGGGCTTGTACAGCAAACGCCGTCTCAAAACTCCTCATACAGTTGGTTAACTTACTTGGACTACAAACAAAACTGTCTGATGTCATCCTCTGACACACGCGGTCGGTCCGGGGTTTTTACTTTGCAGAGACGTACAAGTTTGTTGAAATTGCTTAAACCAACGGCTTATGTTTTTCCTAGTGGTTCAATGCCGAATCGGAGGCGAAATGCCCGCTGCATTATAACTGTTGTTTCACTTCTTGAAAACTCAAGAACGCAGAAAACCATATGCTGTCAGTAGCCATCTTACTCACAACTGAAGGTGACACGAAATGGCGTGAGTACTCTAGAGGCGGCTTACGAAACTATCTCCGCCCTAGCAGCCGTTTATAGAACTATCACCGCTTACTCGATGACAACAAAACTTTGGAACTTTCTCTTTCATTCGGTATCTAGACTGTTAAAAAAATGCAATTTATGTTTCATAAATACAAATGAATTAAATTGGGTCCATTTTTTTGTATAACCCTGTATAATCTCAACTAAAAGGACTAGTTATTTGACAGTTTGTTTCAAGTAGTAACTGAAAATTTGTTTGATAGAAAAAAAACTTGAATATAGAATCTCACAACTAATACAGTAGAGCCCTGCTATTTCAAACTAATTGGGACAGAACATTGTTCGGTTTAGCGGGAATTCGGAATAGGAGGGTTTCATGAATAATATCAATAATAATAACATCAATATCAAATAATGTTGTTCATGCAGAGATGGCGGAACATTGCGTCCTCAAGTCGATTCATTGCTCTTTGTCAGAAAAAATCACTTACTTTACTTCTTAGTGTAGGTTTGCACCATCCGTTTTTTCGTTCCGTTGCGTTACAATTCCGTTTTCTTCTAAAAACGGGAGGGAAGGGATAGGTTGTTCGAACTGTCTGGGGTTTTTCATCCCGCAGTCTTTCCGTTAGTATCGTCCATCCTTGAAAAAAGATCGAGGAAAAAATAAAAGTCCTTGGAGATAACGAAAACGGAGGAGAAAAACGGATGAATGCAACCAGCAGGTGGCAACAACTCTACTGGTGTCTAACTGTTGTATCTAATCCTTCCTTCTTTCTGAAGGACCCACTATATCTGTTTCACTGGGCACTTGTTGCGGTAGGTTCGTTCCCGCAAAACGGATATAAAATGTGAAGGAAACAAAACCAGACAATTCCAACAGGCCCATTGGGATTTACCGTTACGTGTTGTCAATTTCCGTTAACCAAAACACAACAGAAGGGAAAACTGATGGTGTAAACCAGTTACTTTTTGGGTTTAGCAGTGATTTAAAAGGATTCTACAGAATTGTATAAACGGAGCCGACATGTACTGTAAGTAACCAGCTTTCATTCCAATTTGGTTTTAGGCGTTTTCATCAAGCTTAGGCTCTTAATGTTCTTAATAGGCGGATTTTCGAAACAGCGGGGTTCGAAATAGCGGCACACTACTGTAAGTCTATTTAACCAAACGTATTTCAAAGAAAATGTCGTCAGCTTCAGTTATAGTTTGATTATTGTAGCTGATGCACCACTGAAGACGGTAACATTGTCATTGAAACACTTTAGAGTAAATAAACATATTAGTTCTGAGATTATGTGTCAAATTTTATTCCATCACAAATAAATCTTTCTGACAAGGTAATCTCAACTTGCTATTTATGCCACATCCCGATGAAAAAGATGCTATGAGTCATTTATTTAGATTTTATTATTATAATAAAAAATTACCTTGTTTGGTCCGTCTTGGGACTTCAAATCAATTTCTTTATTATGACATGTTTCAGAGTTGTAACTCCATTATCAATTAACAGTTTAATTGTTTAAGAGCTTATAACACATTGAAATGTTTACAAATTACACACAACACTTTCAGGAACACAACATCATCAAACACATAGCCGAAGCCAACGGGTACAGCAGCACATTAATAGACAAGCACCATAGTAAGAAATTAAATATAAAACATATAGAAATAGACACAACTAGGATTACTAAGTACACTTCTTCAGAATACACCAACCTCTTGCCCACTGTCTTAAAGTATTCAAGAAACATAATACCACTCTTTCGTTCCATAGAACCAATAACATATTCTTCTCTTAAGTGTAGAACCAATACTCCTATAGAAAAAAATCTGGTATATACAAAATAAATTGTCCAGAACGCAACAACTACTATATAGGTCAAAGTGGGAGAACGTTCAAAGACCGATATAAAGAACATCTTCCCAGTAATAAATCCTACATTACCAAGCCCAATTATGCATAACGTCTTACAGAAAATAACCATAGACTGGGCCACTCTAGTGTATAGGCCATATATTTATATACAAAAGGTAGGATAATGAATGCTAATGAAGAATTTGAAATTTACAGAACATTACAAAAATAAACCATAGACGACTTTTTGAACGATTAGCTTTCATTTCAGTCCCACCATTTATACAATACAGCCCTCAACCACTTATCGAAGGTAAACAGAGATAAACATCAGTAGGACTCATCGCTTATACTGGCAGTACTTCGCCAGGGTGCACACCTAGTGAAAGACATAATTGTTTTAATTAATTTTTGTGTTAGTGTTGTGTGTTTGTAAACATTTTAATGCGCGACGAACTCTTCAGCGTAAACAATTAAACAGATATCTGATGATGGAGTTGCGACTCTGAAACGTGTCATACTAAATAAATTGACTTGAAGTCACAAGTTAGACCATATAAGGTAATTT